>PVJN01041026.1:0-18965 GCA_004026805.1 Lasiurus borealis
ATGGATATTTTGATGCTAACCAGATTGGTTAACAGACAGGATTTTCCACTGAGAATAGCATCTCTCTTCTTTCTGGAGAGGAAAGCTATCTGCATATATTCCTGAGAGATCCGCTAGGGAAGACGTTCCGAAGCTTGAAGGTTCAGAAATTGGCTGGGGTCCATCATTTCTGAGGTTGGAGGTAGCAAAGAAATAGATGTCTTTAAAAGCGTTCTCCTTTAGACCAACAAAGAAAGGCTCTTGCTGGAATTAGGCGCATGTTTCTGTAGTTTGGTTTGCGTTCATAAAAACATAGCAACAGCATGTGTCTCACAGAAACATCAGGAAAAACCCACACTGCAGCCGGCAGAGTGCATGTTCCTCCCGTTAAGCTCACAGTTTAAAAGATACACTTCAGCACTTTCGTCCTTTTTTAGGGAAATGATAAACTGTTATAGAACCAGTATTTGAAAAAATAAAGGCAAAAATGGATTCCTTTAATTAGGTAATTTTCAGTATGAAATATCATTTCATTTGATAAGCATGTGTCAGTATAATTGATGCATGACAACAATTCAAAGTCTAGGTTTAAATAAGCATAGTATATATACATGTAATTATAATGATCTTCTATATATATATAGTAAGTCCTCATGTAACACCATCGATAGGTTCTTGGAAACTGACTTTAGGCAAAACAATGAAGAAGAAAACCAATTTTACCTCAGACTAAGTGATACAAACAAGAGTTAGGTTCCCAGGACATCTTACCAATGTTCTACTAAAACAACCTGAATGAAATGATTCTACTCAAGGACGTGCTGTCATCTATTACATCTATATATTTAGTTAAGTGATGGTTGGATCAACAAGAACATGGATAAGTAGGTAAAAATCCTGTCCTCAAGCTTACATCCTAAATGGAAGGAAGGTATATAGGAAAGTAAATGCAAACCACGGTGGTATGTGTAAGTGCCAAGAAACCGTGCAGAAGCATTGCTCCAGGTGTTCAAAAGACAGAGACCTCTTTTGACTGGAATGACTCAAATAAAACCTTCTTTGGAGGATAGTAAATTCAAGCTCTCTTTTAAGGGGGTTGCCCATCTTACAATAATGTTGAAGAGGGAGGAAAAAAGGTGTTCTAGGCCAGAAGATTGTCCCTGTAAAGGGCCAGTTAGTAAAAATTCTCAGCTTTGCAGGCTGTAAGGTCTCTGTTGTGACACTCAATTTAGTACAACAGTTGCCTCAGACAGTAAGTGCATGAATGGGTGAGGCTATGCTCCAATAACACTTTATCTGCAAAAGCAGACCCTGAGCTTAATTTAGCCTGCTGGCGTAGTTTACAGAACCTGGGCCTAGGATATAGAAAGACCTGGACAAAGTCCTAAGGCCAGGCAAGCACAGATCCTTTTCCCAGGAGCAGAAGGCCACCCAGTGAGGCTGAAGGATTGGCTATATGTGGGGATCTGTGCAAAAGTCGCTTGCGGGGGGATCCTGGGACTGTTTATGCAGAGAGTGCAACATGGAGACAGCAAACTGGAGGTTGACGATTCCGAGGAAGGAAGTAGATCCTCGTTAAAGCTGAGTCACTAGATGCCCAGCTAGTTCATATCGCTGCCATTGCCCTCTCATTCCCTGATTCAGTCTTGGCTTCATCCAAATAACCTCCTACATTTGTAAAGGGAAACCAGTCATATGATTGTCCAGCTAAAAACACTTAGGTGGTTTCTCCCATTAGATGCAGAAAGAAATGGGAACTGTTCCCTCCCTCGGTAAACAAGGCTATTTATTCCTAACCCACTTCACACTATGAAGAGCTTCTCTGATGGCATGCTTTTGCACAGCTCTTGGCCTTTGTACCTGTTACTCTCTTTGTCTAGGTTGCCTTACACAAACTACTTCTCTGTCTTTCCCCACAACCATCTGTTACTTGAAGCTTCCACTGATTTTCTCAGGTCGCACTGACTATGCTTCTGTGCTTAAACTATACTTGTTATAAAGTACTATGATTATAAGATAAAAAATTACCTCCTATATCACACTATCCTCCGTTGGGATCATCTGGAGTGTTTAAATTCCTCAGAATTTAACATAGTAAGAGCTCCAAAGTTTTACAGTATAGTGTAGTATATTGATTGGAGGGATTAAAAACCAGAGCCAGGAAAGTAAGATAATTTTTATTGTAATAGTCCAGGCATGATGTAATTATGGACTGAACTAGAATCCGGGAAGAAGGAATGCATAGAAAAGAATGGGTGTCAGAGGCATTAGAAAAAAGAAATATGAGTACTTCCCCACTAAGTTGAAGGGAAATAATGACCTTTAGCCATCAAACATGGGTGAAGAAGGTAAGGCAACATTATTAAGAGAAAGGAGAATGCCAAGATGAGAAACAGGATTGGTTAGGAATTTCTGATGTTTTGCACTTCTGATGTCAATGGATGCCAGTGAGAGGTGTCTTCTAGAGAGTTATTAATGTGGGAGGGTATGTCTGGGATAGAGTCAGAGATAACAAATTTAGAAGTTTTCTACATTCTGCATAGTGTTCTCTGTGATTGCAGTGATGGAAAAAGAGAGAGAGAGAAAGAGAGAGAGAGAGAGGGAGGTAGAAAGAGAAAGAAAAAAACAAAAAGACTGAAAAATAAATGTTGTGAGGAATGTCCAAATTACTTTGTAGAGAAAGATGAGATCTAGACAGCAATCCCATGGGCACAGATAATAATGAGGTGAAGGCCTGGGGAGGAGGTGGGAGCAGGATGGAGGGAGTCAATGAGGGGAAAGAGGGGATATATGTAATATTTTTAACAATAAAGATAAAGTAAAAATACATAAATAAAAGGCAAATTAGAAGATATGGTCAGAAACACAGAGTGAGAAATAAGAGACATTGAGGAGGAAAACAATGCCAAAAAAAGAAGGTGGACCTGTAGTGCAAATATTACAATAGGTAAAGGAGACTAAAAACTCAGAGAAAGTCATTGCTCTTGGTGAATTTCAGTAGAATTTTCAGATAGCGTTTTGTTTTTGTTTGTTTGTTTTGGTAAAGCAATAGAGAAAAATCAGATTGAGAAATTGTCAAGAAAATATGGCTGGAGAAAATGTGAGGTTGTGACCCGCCCTTTCAAAAACATCAGGGAACAGACATTCAAATCTCAGAGGGAAGGCAGGGGAAGGGAAAAAAGAGGGTGGGAGGTAAGAATCAATCAAAGGACTTGTATGCATGCACATAAGCACAACCAATGAACACAAATAGTAGGGGGGTGAGGGCATGTGCAGGAGGGTAGGACCGGGTGGGGAGAGGTCAATGGTGGAAAAAGGAAACATAGTAATACTTTAAACAAGGAATTTAAATAAAT
This sequence comes from Lasiurus borealis, assembly GCA_004026805.1. Classification (NCBI taxonomy): domain Eukaryota; kingdom Metazoa; phylum Chordata; class Mammalia; order Chiroptera; family Vespertilionidae; genus Lasiurus; species Lasiurus borealis. The sequence goes on from PVJN01041026.1 coordinate 3,336, forward strand.
AAAAAAAAATTGGGGAAAAATTGAGTAAAAGCAAAAGTTCTAAAAAATATTAGAATCATTCTTCAATGCATTCATTTCGGTGCCAGTCACTATTACAATTTGCAGACATTGTGCAACGAAGATGATATTAAGAATAAAATAGACATGCCTGATGTGGCTCAGTTGAATATCATCCCGTGTACTAGAAGGCCCCACACACCAGAAGGCTGCCAGCTGGTTTCAGGTTCTGTTCCTTGTCAGGGCATATACCCAGGCTAGGTCCCCATTTTGTTGGAATCCCCATGTTAATTAGCACCTAAATAGTCTCACTGGTTTCTCTATAAATCCTCTTTCTGCAATCTTGCCTTCTCTAATCCAATCTAAATACAAATCTGTGTCTGTTGCTCCCTGATTAGAATCAATCAATAGTTTCCCACTTAAAAATACCATTTAAAATCCCAATCTTTTACTATGACCCAAAGGCCCTTATGTGATCTACACGATGTGGCCCCTGCCTCCCTCCCTGACCCTTTCTTCACTCTGGTCCACACTCATAACCTCCCTAAACACACCAGGCTGACTTCTAGCCAACAGCCCTGGATGTCCAGGCCTTCCACAATACTCACGCCTAAAAATCCCTTGTCACTCTCCAGGGTGTCCTCCCTATATGAAGTAATCTTACCTATTTTAAATTTACTTGTCTATCTGTCTAAAACAATGCAGGCTCAACGAAAACGGAAACTTTGTCGTGTTCATCACTGCTATTCACACGAGCGACTCAATTAATGTTTACTTAATAAAAAATACATTGAGGCCTCCTACATAACTCAGTCATCTCTGCTAGAGGGAAGAGACTAATTACTGCCAGTTTCCCAAAGTGACTTTTTAATTAGGAAATTAGTAACAAACTAAATAAATCATTAACCAAACCATCGCTAGGCCTAAATGGCTATTCAACAACAGGTAACCACAATCAGGTATGTGTTAATATGATGGCATTTCTGGCAAAATAGAGCATCATATTCATTTAATGCAAAGACTAATGTTTAATGAGAAAAATAATCAAAATTTACAGAGGAAGAGGCACTGACCTAATGACCGCGTTGGCTGATGTGTCCGCATCTGAGGCATTGACCAATAGGACGTCTGTTCCCGTTGGTGCATCTTCGGGAATCGTAGTGAAGTACAATTTACTGGCAAAAGTGGGGACATTGTCATTGACATCATCTACTATGACATTGATTGTTCCAGTTCCAGTCAGGGCAGGGAACCCTAGAGGGGGGAACAAATCAAGTCTCAGATTTTTATAAATAACAGTAATAATAGTGACTTTAATACCTAGCTGTAGACAACATTACTGGAGAGAATTTAGAAACAGCTCCATGTTAGATTTCTGAACAGAGACAAGTATTCATTTTAAATTTTGTGACAAAGAATATGTAAAATTATGATTTGGTATTTCAGTTCTTGCCTACTGATACTGCAGAAGCAGAGTTTCAAGTTCTATTTTGAAGGTGCTGATTCGACAGTATAGAACACAACAATATCATTAAAACACCACAAAAGAGGCATGGCGGGCTTCTCTGAAATCACATTAAAATAACCCAAACCAGATTTGGAGAATACCCGGGGCATGGAATCTCTGGCCCACTCAGTGTAAATAAAGGCAGCGTTGAGAACTGTATTCCTAGCAGTGACTATCAATGTTAATGTCAAAATTTTCAACTGGGTGCCCGAGGCCTTTCAATCCCCGTCACTGTACTAACTGATATTTGTTTATGGGGAGGGGAGGAAAAAGGAGGGGAAAGGCTTCCGGTTATATTTCAAAACTGTAATCTCCCACTTTCTGGAAATAACATTATGTCAGTGAGCTGACTTGGAATCATTTTTATGCATTTACTTAATATTTAACATAAATGTGAAGCAATTCATGTTTATTTCCTGTCCCAGCTCTGATATCAACACATAGTGAAAACCCGACATTGACCAGAACCTTGGATACGCTGTCCGTATTACACAAAGTTGGCAGACTCTCATGGTGAACGTCAGATGTCCTATTTGGTGAGATTCTGTTATTTGTCCCCCAATTCAAAGGCAAAGCATCTGCCTTTAGTTGTGTTTTTAAGATAATTTTCTGACTTTCATTTGTGCTGAGCTCTGGACAAGCGGAACCCAGAACACGGCCCAGGCACGAGCTGCAGGAACTGCAGGCACCATAGCTATTTGCATTAGGAAGTTTGTGGAACAACTGAAGACAATAATCTTGTCACAGATTTTGAATTTCTAACAAGGAACAAATTAACACTGAAGTAAATATCTGCAGGGGTATTATTGGTGGCCAGTGTTTGGCCCAAATCTCTTAAATGTGTGTTTAATTATACACAACAAGGCAAAATGGAAATTAATGATCTGAATAAAGTCAGTGTTTTTCTCGCTGATTGAATTAGAAAATAAAATTAACCAAAGGACACCTGTGCATTTGTGGGGGCAAAAGGGAATGTCATGGGAAGGATAATTACACACAGTAGACTGAAAGATAGGATAACTAAATCAAGGCCTCAAGGCAAGGGATGGGAGGAGACACAGAGCTTTTTTATCTCTTTTACTGACATTGTGTTCTACTCCCGGAATCTCAGTCTCTTTATCTGTAAAATTGGAATACAGAGAATAGCACCTACCCCAAAGAAGTAATGAGGGAATGTAACATGCTTAGGATAATACCAGCCCAGGATTAAAATGTATTATATGTTACTTATTGCTCCTGTAGTTGTTGTAAAAACAAGAAAAATGAAAAATTGCCATATCAAAGATCCAGTTTTAATCTAACAAATGTCTGTGTCATAGTTCTCAGGATGTTTGCTGCCCACAAAACTTTTGACTTGATGCTCCAATACTATTATTCAAGAAAACATTTTGAATAATCACTTGCTCCTAATGATTGCCTAGTAGTGTAAACACATGAACATTTAGCTCTCGAAAAGTTCACAGCTTTGTGGATTTTACAAAATGCACAATTTTTAAATTTACACAGAGAGTTTAAAGAAGACTTCAATATTTCTGATATGCACATTGCTCTCTAATTGACGATGTTTCAACTTGTTAGGAAATAACCCAGTTAACTGTCAAGCAGAGGTTTTCTTTTGGTATTCTAAAGTGTCTGATGACACATATATGGAAAACCACATAAAATGGTGACTAACTCCTTTGGTTAGGAACATGTGATTTCTTTCTTTGTCTATAAACCATATAAATATTGTTGGTGATTTGTTTTCTGAATTAGTAAGCAGAAAGAAAATTGTTTAGCCAGGAAAATATTCAGTAAGTTCAATCACACTGTCTTCATACCAGAGGATATCTCATTTTCCTGGAAGGTTTTAAAAGCACATCAGTGACAGCAGGTGATTCTGGCTGGAGAAGCTGCCTGACAGGTGATCCCCTAGGCACATGGGGTCTCCTCTCAAGCACAGAACAATCCCAAGAGTCCCCTTGCTCCCCTTATTAACTGCCACAACCCACTCCATAAGCTCCTGGGTTCTTCACTTCCTGTTCTCCTCCCACTTCAAGAATGACTAACTCTAGAGGCACAATCTTGGCCACGGCCTCACTTCCTTGTCACCTAAGAAGATGTGGAAGGTGGTCTGATTTTCTCTTTTTTCACTTTTGTAAGCAAAAACTTACAAAGACATTGTTCTAAATTTCTGTCTTTTACTAAGATTTACCTAATCTCTCATTTGAATTCTGCCTGCAAGATTTTTCACTTTTATTACTGGGGACAGAGCCAACCCCCCTCACCTCACCCCAACCCCAGCCTCCTACTTGTCTACTGACAGCATGAGCTCTGAAGTCACTGCCTCTCAGCTTGAGTCAGGAAGATGAGGTCAAGGGAGAAAACGGGGCGCCCCTTCTTTCTAGAGAGTAAGTCTCATTTCTGAGGCACTATTCCCAGATGAAGGACTTTCTCTTCTCTGAGAGTTGAGCAATGAAAACTTTTGTTGTTTTTGTTTGGTTGCCTCTTTTGACCTTTTCCTCTTAACTGTGTGAAGAAATGGTCTAACGCATTTATGTTCCTGGTTCCCAACATATTTTTGGTTATATTCCATGTGAAATGCTGCATAATATTTATTATTACTCTATCTGCACTCCAGTACTTTCTGCTGGCTCAAGGCTGATATATCCAAGTGACTATTTATTGTCTCCTCTCATAAGTTACCAAAGGGCCCCAGCGTTTATATGCCCAAAACTGAAATCACAATATTCGTAATTAAACTTAGCCCATATATCTATAATAATAAAAGTATAATATGCTTTAGGGCAGATGTCCTTCTGGACAAAGCCAGGACTGTAGGTGTGGGATCGAGGCAGCTGCCAGCTGCAAAGGCCTATTCTTGCACAAATTTCATGCATTGGGCCTTTAGTTTATATATAAATTGAAATACCATATTTTTTGATGTATAAGATGACTGGGTGTATAAGACGACCCCCAACTTTTCCAGTTAAAATATAAAATTTGGGATATACTCTCCCTATAAGATGACACTTGGCATATAAGAAGGCCCCCGACTTTTGAGAAGATTTTCCTGGGTTAAAAAGTCATCTTATACACCGGAAAATACCGTACATCTGTACATATACATGTACAGATGAACACTTATATATATCTTTAGCTGTCTACATATATATATATATATATATATATATACATATATATATATATTATTGAACATTTATAAGATAACATGTGTATTTTTATAGTGGTGTTACTCATTTATCAGTGTTACCCATAGCCTATGAAATAGGTATTATTATTTAATTTTTAAAATGGAGAACTTGAGACAAAGAATTTAATGAATTTATTTGCATTCAGTTAGAGTGGATAGTGAGAGAGCCAATTCTGAACTGAAAAAAAAAAAAATCTTCTCCATTCATTAGACTCCAATAACACTGCCACTCATTGCAGGTGTTTTACTTATTATTATTATTATTATTATTATTATTATTCCAATGTAATTCTGCTATATCCTTTATTAGGTTATAAGTTAATTGAGAGCAGGGATAATTCTGTTTAATTCATCTCTCTCTAAACCCATAATGCATTCCATTAGGCCCTATCCTTTATCTATATTAACCGTTCCTTTGATTCTATATATGGGAATCTGGTCTCATAACTACATGGCTCAAAGTTCAAAGAGCTGAACACTTCTGGAAATACACATCTGGGAATATAGCCCTTTGCCTAATACTAAAGTCAAAGAACTAAACTGCAGACAAAGGTCAACATTTTGGAGATAGTTGACTACTTATAAACAGAGGGTCCCAATTAATCCTGAATCCCATGAGAAGAATCTGAATACTAAGGGCCAATGTTGAGCTTGGATAGAGCTGATAATGATGAATTATATAGGTAGTGGCATAACAGGGTGAGATTGTTCAGTTTCATCTGGGACTATTTATGAGAACCAGATGCAGTCAGAAAAAAAGAGGCAGGATGCAAACACAGACTCCTGGTAGAGGATAGTGAGCCAATAAAAAGGGTAGGAGATACAAATGAAATAACACAGTGGTCGGCAAACTCGTTAGTCAACAGAGCCAAATATCAACAGTACAACGATTGAAATTTCTTTTGAGAGCCGAAAACCATGGGCCACGAAGTTGCAACCACACATGGTATTTTGTGGAAGAGCTACACTTAAGGGGCCAAAGAGCTGCATGTGGCTCTCGAGCCTCATTTGCTGACTACTGAAACAACAGATCAAGGCCTCAGAACTGTAGACATGTAAAGGCTAGGAGCATGCAGTGGACATTCGAAATACAATTAAAGTCAGAAGACAAAATACATTTAAAGTTTCAATTTATAAAATTATATGTATTATATGTATACATATACTTATGGTGTAATGTATACATATACTTCATATAAATATAAAATAAACATGGATAAATAGGAACCTTCTGAAATTTTTAGAATAAATAGAAAAGAATACATATGATTCTAAACAGCATTTTTTGAGTGTTCAAAAACAATGTACCCTGACTGGAAATTAAACCATAACTTCCTGGTTCATGGTTCTATGCTCAACTACTGAGCCACACCAGCTGGGCTCCAATCTTGTTCTTGATATCAAACATTTGGCAAATAGGTCCCTCATTGGTTGTGTTTGCTATAATAAAATATTAGCTTCTTGCCCTGGTAGCCATGGCTCAGTTGACTGGGTGTTGTCCTGTGCACCTAAAGGTTGTTGGTTTGATTCCTGGTCAGGGCACAAGCCCAGGTTGCAGGCTAGATCCCCTGTTGGGGCATGTGGGAGGCAGCCGATTGATGCTTTCTTCTCAGATCAATGCTTCTCTCTCTCTCTTTCTCTCTCTCTCTCTCTCTCTCTCTCTCTCTCTCCTTCCTCATTTCCTTTCTCTCAAAAAAACAATAAAAATATATTTTTAAAGTATTAGTTTCTGTTTCCCCCAAGAAGTAAACATGTTTTTCTCACAGTAAGTACTTACATATAGCCACTTTATAATAACATTAAAGATTATGTGATTATATTTAAATTTGAAATCAGAAAATGTACAAAGCTAACAAGTGTGGAATATTTTCAATATAACCCAACAGCTTTGTATTTTAAAAATTCGACTTTAAAATATTGTAGTTTATACTTCTAATTAGTTCTGTAAATACATTTAAATTAGATATATACACATTTAAGTAACACTTGATTCTTTGTTTCTAAAAGAATCTTTAAAAAACCACTATATGTCCTTAATATAAATTCTTATGTAAAATAGAGGTGATAAGGAAAACTATAGAAACTATTTAGTGATGTTATGAAAGTGATACTGAAAAGTTGTATAACAATGTGGACTGTATATTTAAAATGGTTAAAATGGTACATTTTATGTTATGCATATTTTACCATAACTTTTTAAAGTTTATAAAGAAAACATAATGTTAACTAAATATTTTATTCCCATAGGTCACAAGTCACCTGTAGGACTTTAAAAAATAAAAACACATTGAAACTCAGAAACCTGAGAGGCACATGCTAAACACAACCTGCCTCCTGCCTGTTTAGTGGAAATATCAAATTATATATGTATCAAATATTTATCAAAATAGGCTACAAAAATAACAAAGTTTTAACGGGATAAAATTATAGGACTTTATGTGATCAAGTTATTTTCTATAATATTTAATGTTTATCTTTTAGGTAATATAAATTTATTTTAATCTTACAAATTGTTTATTTATATTTCAAAGTTGGGTTTTCTTGGTGTACTCAGATTTATAGTTTATATGAATACATGAAGAGTAAAATGAAATTATTTTATCATCTTTAATTCTATGAAACATAATGACAATTCTAGCTCTTATTTAGTAGAATTTTAGAAGGTAAATAATTTATTGTATTTTTATCAGAATATATAAATAAAAGTTTATGTAGAAAAATGTACCCTACTGTAGAGTAGCTGGTTAGTCAATATATTTTTAAATTATCTTTATTGTTGAAAGTATTATAGACATCTCCTTTTCCCCCTCCTCCCCACTGACTCCCTCCTCCTCACTCCCGCCCCCTCCTCAGGCCTTCACTGCACTATTGTCTGTGTCTATGGGTTATGCATATATGCATAAAAAATCTTTGGTTAACCTCCTCTTTCCCCACCCCAATCTGAGAATCCTCATCTGTTGCATGCGTCCATATCTCTAAAAACAATCATTAGGACCTAATATGAGGTGACAGGAGAAGATTTTATGTTGGGTGGTGGGCATATGGTCCTATATACAAATTTTGTAAATTAGTAATCCACACACGTAATCTATATGTTCATGTAGACTAATGTCACCCCAATAAAATTTAAAATAATGAAAAATAAATAAAATAAAAATAACCACTAAATAAATGATTTATAATACTTACATCACTATTAGATATGGTACAAAGTCTTACTGGAGATAAACGAAATAAAACAATCACCAGTGATCAATCTTGGACACACAATTTTCATCTAAGACAAAATTCTCTATTAAACTAAGCAGATCAGGACCATCATGGAGTTCTCATGCAGAGCCCCATGTCAGAAAAGCAGAACCTAACCAAGCTTCTCTCCTCAGCTCTCCCAGAAAAGGAAGCCCAGGTCTTGCAATGGGCACTTGCTTCCTCAGCACAAGTTACCTGACCTGCTCCACACCTTCCCTTTGCTGCGCATAGGAAAGTGGCCCTGCTTTCATCAATCAGCAAGTGCCCACTGTAACTTCCTGTTCCTGCCCATTCTGGTCTACAAGAATCTCTTGCCTGTACAGCTCTCCAAAACTCCTTTTTATCTGCTAGACTGGGTGCTACTTGAATCATGAATCGCTGAATAAAAAGCCTATTTGCATCAGTAAATTGTGGGGAGAAAAATGTTTATAACTTATTTTCACTGGAAACAAGGAACACTTCCTCAGACTCAAATATAGATGCAAATTAAATGCATTTAACTTTCAGTAATTGAAGATAACCCTAACATTATTTGACTTATGGAATCATTGGTGCCTATGAAAAGTTTTCAAGCAATATTTCTTCATAAATATGTCCATCAAAATAGACAAGGCGAACTCTTGGGTAACATTTTCCCACAAATAATAGTGACAAATGCAATCTTAGTGACAAAAACCAACTGTCTTCAGATGTAAAATGTCATAGTCCATACTCCTTTGGACCTCTCTTTTGATTATAGAACTATTTATAGTGCAATAACCCTCTCAGCTAAGCAATGTGACAGATAGCATTAATTCATCATGTCATCATATACTCAACAAAAAAAAAATAAAATAAAACATGATGGTTCTCCCTTTTAGCTTTTAGACTTAACTTTTGCAAAAGCGTCATGTTTCCCCTCCATTAAAAAGTAATTTCCAATTCCTGCATAAGAATGAAGTTTATTCTGTCTTTCAGTCAATGATAAATACCTTTAATTAGAAATGCTAATAACTGAGCTTTTCCCCTCAGACCAATTAATTATGCTGACACATAGACACTTCATAACTAAACTTTTGGCCAAATCTATAGCCAGAATACCTCTATATCCCTTTAACATATTAGATAAAGAATAATGCTTTTAATATGTGCACAGCTGAATTTCCCATCCCCAAATTAAATGCAAACACATACACACAGCTCAACTGACTCACTGTATGTGCATGTGTCAGTATATCATACATATTGATTGCACATTTTAGTATAATATCTAACATTTGCTTTGCACTCTATGATTTCTAAATCCCTTGGATATGCATTTCCATTTCCTGATCCCATGAGGAGAGCAATCCTTTGATTTCAAATTTATGCATATTCTTCTTTTATGAGCTATTTTAATGACAAAGAAGTACAAGGTGTTTGTTTTGCTTCACAAATCAGTGCCGTTTAAAAAATAATAATAACATTTAATCCAAAGAGAAGGAGGTGTTATAAACATGGTCTATGAAAACCACAGCCTGGTGGACAAGCTCATAGGTGGGAAGCAGGGAGCAGCGGTTGACTGGCTGCACATCCCGTTTTCACGGATAAATGGTTGCCTGCCTGTCAGGTTGCTTACTTTGCCTAACACTCAGTTTTGATTTTCTCTTAATCTATACAAACAGAACAATAGTATCTATCTCATTTACCGGGCTGTTGTGAGATTAAAGAAGATAACATAGAACACATTCTGGCACATACAAGCACTCAGTGTTCACAGAATAAATATCATCTAGAGGTTATGACTTTCCAAGTTGTATGTCTACTCCTTGGAAACTAAACTTTCATGTCTAACTGACACCTGCCAACTCCTCTGAATGTCTCATATCTAAAATATAACATAGCCAGCTGAAATCGGTTTGGCTCAGTGGATAGAGGGTCAGCCTGCGGACTGAAAGGTCCCATGTTCTATTCTGGTCAAGGACATGTACCTTGGTTGTGGGCACATCCCCAGTAGGGGGCGTGCAGGAGGCAGCTGATCAATGTCTCTTTCTCATCCCTCTCCTTTCTTCTCTATAAAAAAATCAATAAAATATATTTAAAAAAATAAAATATAACATAGCCAAAAAGTAATAATTGATAACCTGCCCTAAAATACTTTCTCTTTCCATCTCCAAATTTCTCAGGCCAAAAACTTAAGAATCATGCTGATTCATCTCATTTCTTAACTTCCCCTTCCTACAAGTCCAATGGGCTCAGCCTTCAAATGGACAAAATGTAAACCTACTCCACACCCCTCCTCCTGTACCTGATTTCATGCTAGCATCTCTCAGGGACTGCTGGAGCGGCCTTTCACTCTTCAACTCTGTGCCTACCCCCTTGTTCTTCTCAACTACCCAAACAGATCTGTCCAAAATTGCCTGTCACTGCCCTGTTCAAAGCCCCTACAAGGCTTCTGCTCACTCTCTGATAAAATTAAAGTTCCCATAGCTTTGAAGGCCACTGTCTAGCCTCCATCTGCCTCTCTTCACCTTCCTCCTCCTCTTTCTTACTCTCATTCCCCTTACTGGTCTCTGGATATGACAAATTCAGTCCTACCGCAGGCTATTTTATCTGCAATACTCTTTTACCCTGAGCTCACGGTTCACTTTCTTAACTCTGGTACTTTCGAAACTAACACCCTCACTCCCTACTCTAGCCACTAACCTGCTTTATTTAACTTCACAGAATCTCAGATCAGTCACTCCTGTTCTACACATTATATTTTGTTTACTGTCTATCTCATTGCCTAGAACATAACCGCTCCAAGGACAGAAACATGCACTTTTCATCACTGTATCTCTAATAGGGGAACACCCGAAAGGAGCTGATCTGTAAATATTCTCAATACATAACTTGTTCTGTATTAATACAGCCCATAGAGGCACAGAGTCTGACAGACTATAATCAGATTTCACATATAAGGTCTACCCAATTGACATCATAATTTGATTTTAATAAATGCAGAATGACACCTGGCAGTGACAACTGACATTACAACCACCTTCCACCTGTAAAGCCTAATGGGTTTTCAATGTCTTTCCCTACTCAGCATTCCAGCTGAACAATGCCTAACAAGCTTATTTGCACAATATCAAAACTGAAATTACTGACTCCAATTAATTTGGCATTCCTTAAAAATATTTTGAAACGTTCATTTATTCATTTGAGGAAAGAAAAATAATTTGAATGTTTTATTCATTAAAGCACAAGGAACAGCTAAAAGAAAAAGGGTCTCTTGAAACTGTGCTTTCAGAAATGTGCTCTGTGCAGACAGTCGGCAGACCCCGGTGTGTAACACAGCACAGGGAAGCCAGAACAGCCTCGAGGCAGAACTCCCGGGCCCCAATCTGCCTCTGCCATGCTCCGGGTCTGCAAGCTCTGGCAAACGGCCTAATTATTCCAGGCCTCCATTCCCTTATCTGCAAAATAAAGGAAATGAACTGGCTTATCGCCAAGAAGTCTTCTGGTTATAAAATCATCATTTTAAGTCAGATTTCTCTAACTTGTAATATTTTTCATCTGCACTTCTCTTTTAAAATGGCTCCATGTGATGCACTGCATTATAATTGTAACACCCTCAATTGTCCTATCAGCTTGCTTCCTGCTTTCTGCCGTCATCATTCAGTTCCCTGAAAGAATAGTGGCAGAGTCCTAGCCAATTTGGCTCAGTGGATAGAGTGTCAGCCTGTGGATTGGAGGGTCCTGGGTTCGATTCTGGTCAAGGGCACATGCCTGAGTTACAGGTTCAGTTCCCAGTGCGGGGCATGCAGAGGCAGCCGATAAATGATTCTCTTTCATCATTGATGTTTTTCTCTCTGTCTCCCTCTCCCTTTCACTCTGAAATCAATAAAATATATTTAAAAAAAAGAATAGTGGCAGATATTAATGGTTCATGGATTTTGCATTTACTGGTGAGGGCATAGAATTATTTTAGGTTAAAAAAAAAAAAAGCTTTTTCCTAAGAGACCAAGAATTACTTGTATAGATGTCTATGTGTTGAAATAGTTTCTTAGACACCAAATTTGCATAACAAAAATCAAAAAAAGTAAAACTTTTCATATTGTGCTTATGTAAGCTATTATTGTGCTTATGTAAGCTATGTGAAGCCAAAAGCTCATAGAGAGCATATTTTTGATAGCGAAATGGTGCTTGGGTATTTGGTAGATAGGGGAGAAAGGCAGCACAGCACAGAATGGAGACAAGATTTACCTAGAAACGTCTAACAGAGAATAGAATTGAGTAAGAGCCAAAGGTGCAGGGGAGAGTCGTGAGAATATAGCCCAAACAGTACTTTAAGCACTTGAAATGGAATTAAAGCCATAAAACGCTTCAATGGGTCCTTACATATGACTGCAATTTATCACATCGTACTAACCACCGCAGAGCCTTAAACACTTGAGCTGCTATTCAAAGCAGAGGTCAGTTTGGATGACCACAACCAATGTAGCAAAAAACTTGTGGTATTTCAGCAGTGAGTTTAAAAAGACTGGCATTTTTTCCTTTTGGTAGGTCCTTTGAAAAACCTGCCAGCGATGACTATATAACCATAAACTAAATATAAGTGTGGTAAATGAATATGAAATAACAGTTGCATGTAGAAATAACAGGATGGTGATTAATTGATAAATAATTATCATCATTTTGCACTCATTGAACCATTCACTCATTCAACTAATGTTTATTAAAAACCTGCTATGACACAGGGTCTCTTTTAGGTGTTTCTGGAAATTCAGTTTTGAACACGACAGGAGGTTCACATTCTATTGGAACGATGCTAAATATTGGTGGGGTGAACAAATTATACATATATTATATCCTATGCTATCTAATAAAAGAGTAATATACAAATTGACCATCACTCCAACACACAAGATGGCTGCCCCATGTGGTCAAAGATGGCCACCCTCATGTGGACACAAGATGGCCAGCAGGAGAGGATAGTTGGGAGGGAACAGGTCTGCAGGGGAGGGGAGTTACGGGTGACTGGGCCTGAAGGGGAGGGCAGTTGGGGGAAAATAGGCCTGCAGAGAGAGCAGTTGAGGGCAACTAGACCTGCAGGGAGGGCAGTTGGGGGGAGAGAGGGTGACCAGGCCTGCAAGGGAGGGAAGTTGGGAGCAACCAGGCGTAAAGGGGAGGGCAGTTAGGGGTAATCAGGCTGGAAGGTGAGCAGTTAGGCATCAATCAGATTGGCAGGGGAGTGGTTAAGGGGTGATCAGGCAGACAGGCAAGTGGTTGGGAGCTAGCAGTCCTGGATTGTGAGAGGGATGTCCCAGATTGGAGAGGGTGCAGGTTGGGCTGAGGGACACACTTCCCCATGTATGAATTGTATGCGCCAGGCCTCTTCTTGTATATAAGCATACATTTTAGTAGCAATTAGTGTTAGGAAGAAATCAAAAGGTAAAATGATGGAAAGAGACACTTCTCTCTCTAGTTAAAGCAATAGTTCTCAACCTTTTTAATGCTTTAGAATGATAATAGATAAGTCCTCTCTGAAAAGAAGATATTTTGCTTAGATATCATGACAACCACGTCATGAACGTCTCCTCTTAAAATAACAAAACAGCTAGCCATAGAGTAAAGCACACAACTACTGGTGCAAAGGGCCACAGACAGGGAAGGATGGCATTTCTAAAGAGGCCAGAGGAATACAGAAGCCAGGTCATTAATGCCCTATGGTTGCTGGTAAGAAATTTAGGTTTTATTCTTAAAAACCACCTAAGGGTTTTTAAGCAAGTCATGGGGGATGATGATTTAATTTATAGGTTTAAAACTCTGCTTGCTGTACAAGGCATGGACTGCGGGTGGGGTGGTGGGGGTGGTGAGTAGGCAGTTAGAAGGTTATCACATTAGCCCTGGCTTAGACTCCAGGAGTGGTGGTAGAAAGGAAAAGCAGATATGCTCAGGTATCCTTTTATGTGGTTGGAAGCACAGTCTACTTGTAAAAGGACTTGCTGACTGTAGGGTACAGAGAAAGAGGAATGAATATGATAACAAGGTTTGCCTTTAGCAACTGCGAAATCATGGACAGAGGTTATTTATGGAGGTTGGGAAGGTGGATAGAAGTCCAAAAGTTTTACTTGGCTTCACTAAGTTTCACTCATCCAGAAGACATATTGATTAATATTAATAACTGCAATAAGTCATTACCTTATTTACTTCTGCCAATATGTTTTTCAAATAGGAATTGATATTTCCATTCTATAGATAGGAACATGAAGGAACTTGTCCATGGTCATGTAGCTAGAAATGGCAGAGGTGGGATTTGAAACCTTGTTTTTCTTTAAAAAAAACAAACAAAAACTACTAACATATGTATTTACTTCTAGGATACTCTTGCATTTTATAAATTACTTCTCTGAATTAATTTTTGATAAAGTAAACTGCTCTGGGTTCCCTGATTATTCCCTGCAACATACTCTAGTAGAAACACTATCTTATTTATTGCGCATATGAGAACATGATGAGAAACAGCCTTCTGAAGAAGCTTCTTGGGAACAGAATGCCAAACCGCTAGCGATTAGTGCCAGCTTCTGTGACACGGAATTGTGAGCTGAGCCATCGGCAGCACCTGCCTTACTGCACCAGGTTGAAGCTTTAGCCTCCAAGGAATTTCTACTTGGTACCATCCATATTTCTAGAAGAAATAACAGTAAATAATATAGAATAATGGCAGACAACCCATACTTTAAACTATAGTTAAACAAGATAGCTTTAATTGAGCTATAGTCTCAACTCATTAAGTTGCTGCTTAGTAATTTAATCCTACATGGAAAAAAAAACCACCATGGTAGAATTATGCTTTGTTCTGGCTTTGGTTATTTAGCAAGGCAACATTCAGTCCCACAAGCAGGATAGTGGGGTCGTAGCTCATTGGAAGCTGTAGTCAGGAGTAGCTAGAGAGTTTCCAGATGTGCTACTCTGGAGCCACAGAGTCAGTAAATAATAATATGATGATAGTGCAATGCTAATATTTTCTATAAAAAACATTAAAAGATTTAGAGGTTTGCTGATAAAAAATAAAAGAAGCTCCTGCTTCAGTTTCTGCCGTATCAGCAAAGCTGACCCATCTCTGGCCTGACACCAGGTAAGAATTTGAAAAGAGCAAAGGAAAAGTGATTTGTGAGCTAAGGAATAAAACTGCCAAACATTTTTGTTTAGAGCATTTTGATATTTGCCTGGCTCTTAGAACACTGCAAATTTGAGAATAATGTGGCATCTGGAATCTAAAAGCTGCCATATTTTTTCTGAAATTTCTCATGTCATCTACCATTTTGACTTTTAAATCTTAGTGGTGAATACGTATTTTACATCCTGTGTCAGAGACTTCATTTCTGGAATATAAGATGAAACTGCAGATTCTGAAGCCTAGTATCTGAAACTCTCATGGCTTACCATAAAGTGGTTATTTATGCTACCAAAGGTATGCAACGGAAATGAACATAAAACCATGGTCATATGGGAGTTTTCATGACTTTAAGATCATGTAATCCAACTCCCCTCATAATTTCTGGTTGCTTTCTACATGATCCATAGTCAATGCTCTTCAGATATGTAATTGAATATTTCACCCCAGTGGCCTCAGAAACACAAGTCTATTTCAGAACAACTCAGGAAGAAGAAGGAGAAGGAGAAGGAGAAGGAGGAGGAGGAGGAGGAGGAGGAGGAGGAGGAGGAGGAGGAGAAG
>PVJN01041027.1:0-18964 GCA_004026805.1 Lasiurus borealis
AATCAGCAATCTGTCCTCAGTGTGGCGCCGGCGCCCTGTGTGTGCGCGCGTGCGTGACCGGGACCAGACCCTCCTATCTTTTGCGACTCCCCTAAATTTCCGTGCACTTCTCCCTTTTCACAGTCCAAACTCCCCCCGTATGAGTTTCGGCTGGGTCTGGGGTTTAGTGTCGTAGGATAAGGGGCTCAATGCCGTTGGGTGTCTCCGCTTCCCTCCCGTCAGAGAAAGCCAGCCAGGTACTCGGGCACCCGCTCTCCCAGCGCACGCGTCTCCGTACCTCAGCTTTTTGCAGTTCCTCTGGGTGTCTGTGAACCCCTCTCTTTCCCTCCAGCTGCGGAACCCCCACTCAGCCAGCTTTCCTGTGGTTCTGGATGATGTCTGTTCTGTCCTTCAGTTGTAGTTCCGAAATTGTTGTGCGAGGCAGCCGTGTAGGTGTTTACCTATGCCGCCATCTTGGCTCCTCCTCTACTAGATCCAACTTTTTTGACTTTTAATGAAGACTGGCAATACTTCGAAGTCAGTGATGAGAAATCATTCCGCAATAACAATGTTCATCATACTGGGTTTGACAAATGACCCACAACTTAGAGATTTTTTGTTTTCATCTTTTTGTTTATCACATATATGTTAAGTGTAATTGGGAATCTGACCATAATTTGTCTCATCTTGGTGGATTCTAATTTAAAAACAGCTATGTATTTTTTTTCTTCAAAATTTCTCTTTCTTAGAAATCTCATTCTCAACTGTGTCCCCATATACTTGTACACCATACCCAGTGGGGACAAAACCATCATTGTCAAAGCTGCTTCAGCTAAATATTTTTCAGTGTCCTCTTTGGAGCTACAGAATTTTTTCTCTTGGCTTTGGTGTCCTTTGACCGCTATGTGGCCATCTGCAAACCACTGCATAATGCGACCATCATGAGCAGCAGAGTCTGTAGAAATATCATTCTGTGTTGTTGGACGTCTAGCTTATTGATTATCCTCCCGTCCCTTGGACTGAGCCTCCATTTGGAATTCTGTGATTCTGTTATTGATCATTTTTACTGTGATGCTTTTCCAATACTGAAGAATTCATGTTCAGATACGTGCTTCATAGAGCAGCTTGTGATATTCTGTGTTGACCTTATGTGTATAGTAATGTCCCTTGTGTGTATAGTAATGTCCTTCATATACATCCTTAGGATGATTCTAAGACTGCCCTCTGCCCAACAAAAGAAAAAAGCCTTTTTTACCTGTTCTTCCCACATGATTGTGGTTTCCATCACCTATGACAGCTGCATTTTTATGTATTTCAAACCTTCAGCTAAGGATGAAGTGGCCATTAATAAGCCAGTTTCTCTGCTTACTACATCTGTTGCTCCTTTGTTGAACCCTTTCATTTATACCCTGAGAAATAAACAAATAAAGCAGTCTTTCCATGACACTCTCAAAAGACTTGCATTTCTTTTAAAGAAATATTAAATTATCATAGTGGGAATTTAATTTAAAACAAAAATAAGTTATCAACATATGGATAGAAATGGAGCCATGGGAGCTGTGCAGTCTCATAAGGTTAAGGAGCAATAAAGAGAGTTCAGAAGAAAATCTAGGGAAAAATTGTGAGGCACCTAGCATCATGCAAATGGATATTTGTTTACTCTCGGAAACTTCTGTGACTTCCTAATTTACATTTCAATCAATCCTCTTTAGTCTTCTTATATATGCATTAGTTATTAGTCTTATGGGTTGAATCTACTCTGTTCATGTTATTACTTTCCCCTCCTTGCAGCACAGCCATTTTAAAGTGCTTTCTCGCTTCAAGAATATAAGACATTGCTCTTTAGGGAACATAAAGCTGCCTTTATCTTTAACTCTGCCTTATTTATGCTGCTTCACAATAAATTTGTAGATTTGAACAACTTATAATAACATTTCTTGCCTCTTTGAATCTAAACTATTAAAACACATGCAAAACTTGTTAACATAAAAATATAACCAAATAGTCTATTTTTTTAGTTAAATCTTTATTATTCAGATTATTACATTTGTTTCTCTTTTTTCCCCTTCATAGCTCCCCTCCACCCAACTTCCACCCTTCCCTGTGCCCTTATCTCCCTCCCTTTGACCTTATCCATAGGTGTATGATTTTTGTCCAGTCTTTCCCTGTACACCCCTCACCCTTTTCACCCTGAGAATTATCAGTCCACTCCCTTTCTGTGCTCCTGATTCTATTATATTCACCTGTTTATTCTGTTGATCAAATTTTTAATTCACTTAATTTTTAGATTCACTTGTTGATAGATACGTATTTGTTGTTCATAATTTTTTGTCTTTTACCTTTTTCTTCTTCCTCTTCTAAAAGATACCTTTCAGCATTTCATATAATACTGGTTTGGAGTTGATAAAATTCTTTAGCTTTTTCTTACCTGTGAAGCTCTTTATCTGCCCTTCAATTCTGAATGATAGCTTTGCTGGATAGATTATTCTTGGTTGTAGATTCTTGCTATTCATCACGTTGAATATTTCTTGCCACTCCCATCTGGCCTGCATTGTTTCTGTTGAGAAATCAGCTGACAGTCGTATGCTGACAGTCGGGTGCTCCCTTGTAAGTAATGAACTGTTTTTCTCTTGCTGCTTTTAATATTCTCTCTTTGTCTTTTGCTCTTGGTATTTTAATGATGATGTGTCTTGGTGTAGTCCTCTTTGGATTCCTTTTATATGAGGTTCTGTGTGCTTCCTGGACTTGTAAGTCTATTTCTTTTACCAGATGTGGGAAGTTTTCAGTCATTATTTCTTGAAATAGGTTTTCAGTATCTTGCTCTCTCTCTTCTTCTGGCACTCCCACAATTCTGATGTTGGTACGCTTGAAGCTGTCCCAGAGTCTCCTTACATTATCTTCGCATTTTTGTATTCTTTTCTCTTCTTGCTTTTCCAGTTGAGTGTTTTCTGCTTCTTTATATTTCAATTTTTTTACTTGATTCTTGCCTTTCTCTAGTCTGCTGTTAGGACTCTGTATAATATTTTTTATTTCAGTTAGTGTATGTTTAATTTCTAGTTGGTCCTTTTTCATCTCTAGTTGGACCTTTTCCATCCCTAGCTGGTCCTTTTTCATCTCCTCTTGGATCTCGTTAACTTTATTCAACTTTTCTAGGATATTCTTGAAAAACCTTATAAGCGTGGTTTTGAACCCTATATCCAGTCGCTTGTTTTCCTCCATTTCTTTTGTTTGTGATCCCTTCCCTTTTCTCGGCATTTTCATTATGCCGGGAGAACTTCTGTGTTGAATTCAGCCTTATGATACCAGACTTGCAAAACCGCAGAAGCCTCTCTATTGAGCTTGGGATGGGTGGAGTCTCAGGCTTTAAGGGACCGCCTTGCCTTCCAGTCGTCCCCACCCTCCACGGCCCCCGAGTCTCACGTGACTGGGTAATCACTGGAGCAGTCCTTGTGCGCATGCACAGTGCCTCTAGACTGCTGCCTTTCCGGCTCCCCTGCACTCCAGGACAACACGAGTCTAGGTCCTCAGGGTTTCACTCAAAAGTGGGGCTTAGTGGAGTCAGAAGTGGCACAGTTGGGAGGGTCTGTCTCCCGCCCACTCCCAAAAGCCAGCGGCACAATCAGCAGTCTGTCCTCTGCGTGCAGTGCCATGCGAGCCACCAGACCTCTGATCTTTTGCCACTCGCCTAAATTTCCGTGCACCTCTCCCTTTTCACAGTCCAAACTCCCCCCATATGAGTTTCGGCTGGATCTGGGGTTTAGTGTCATAGGATAAGGAGTTCAATGCCTTTGAGAGTCTCTGTTTCCCTCCCGCCAGAGAAAACCAGCCAGGTACTCCGGCACCCACTCTCTCCACGCATGTCTCTGTACCTCAGCTTTTTGCAGCTCCTCTGGGTCTCTGTGAGCCCCTTTCTTTCCCTCTAGTTGTAGAATTTCCACTCAGCCAGCTTTCCGGTGGTTCTGGATGATGTCCATTCTGTCTTTTAGTTGTAATTTTGAAATTGTTGTGTGAGGCAGCAGTGTAGGTGTATACCTATGCCGCCATCTTGGATTCTCCCACCAAATAGTCTTTAATGGTAATTGATAGACTTCCTCTTTTGAGTAATTGTTCCAAATACAACTTGACTTGCAAAGTCAAGTCAAACACAAAGATCATTGGCTTAAAGATATCAGGTTGTGGTAAAATAATGAGGAATAGAGGAGCCAAGATTTTGAAGTGTAGAACTATGGAAAGATGAACCGATGGTAAATATCTGCTTTGTGCTTGAGGGCTTTTTAAGATTCATGACTGTAGTGGGTTAAAGATAATGACAAATTCTTTGTTAGTTTTCCCAATCAGAAGATGTATTTTCTTTCATTTCCCCTTTAATCTGACTGGCTCTATGACTTGATTTTTACTATTATGATGTGGTAGAAGTGAAGTTGTGTGACATGAGAGATTAGGTAACTGAAGTTTTGTAGTTTCCATCTCCTTTTTTTTAGAACATGTGATCTGGAGGAATCCAGGAGTCATGTGAGAAGCTCAAATACCCTGACATTGCCTGCAATGCCAAGTTAGCTTGCTGAGAAGCTGGTAGAGAGAGCTACTAGGTTAATCCCCACTTTCTGTAGCCACCTCACCCATGGTGACCTATGACTAAAAAAAGCCATCTCAAACATCAGCTCAGGTGAGCCTTGACATGATTCCAAATCCAATCACCACTGATTGCAACTAAACGAAAGACTCATGTGAGAACCACTTAGCTGCCCTGTCTGCTCCTGAAACGATGAGTGACAGAAAATTGTTTTATCTACTAAAATTTGGGGTGATATATTACACAGTGATAGCTATTCAAAGCTAAGATACAGGGAAAATGCTTTGCCTGGGCAGTGGGCTGCCAGGGAACCAGCAGAACCCTTGGTGGTCTCGAAAAGCTGCTGAAACCATATTGCACATTTGAGAGCTGTAGAATTTTGAGTTTTTTTCTTTCTTTCTGTATGGTATATTTCAAAGAGTGTTAACTGAAAACTTCAGAAAACTTTAAAACTCAGATATAAAAATAATGGATCAAAAATAACTTCAGCCCAATGAAAATATTTGCATTTTCAAAGAATATGATGAGAATTATAGAAGTCTGGAGGAAATATATGTAATGGAGGGATTCTAAATTAACTAAGACAGCTAGTTTTCAGTCAACTATTAAGTGTTTGACATTTTATATATTGTTGCTAATTTGAAAAACGACTTTTAGAGGTTCTATTTTACCCCCCCCCCACACTAGTGATATGGTGCATAAAATTGTGCAGCCCTGCCCATCTGAGCGTGCCCCACCCACCTGCCCACTGCTCTTCTTTGACACTCTAATCTCTCCACCCAGAGCTCAAGCGTGTCTGGCCCTGTCTCCACCCCTCCCAGCCTTCTCTGGCTGCTTCAAGCCCCACACTTGGTCCCAGGAGTTGCCTTGGGCTGATCCTGCCTCCTCTGGGCAACTCCCTGCTTCTGGAGCATTATGCTGGAGGAGAGTGTGGAAGCCTCCCTCCTGCTGTGGAGTTTCGAGTGCTGTTTTCTGGCAGCACAGGCCCTGTGCTCCTTCCCCTGGCAGGTGGGCAGCGAGTGCACTGAGTGTGAGTGGTGGGTGGCAAAGAACTGGTGAGGAGGGCGCTAGGGGCTCTCATTCCCACTCTCCCCACCCTGTGATGGTTCTGCCTCCTCTGGGTGCCTCCCTGCTTTACCCCATCTCCTGAGCAATGTGACGGCTCTGCCCCACCCCATAGGCGGCCTCCTGCTTAATGTTCATTATAATGTGAGGGTGTCATGACCATTAACATATTATCTCTTTATTATATAGGATAAACTTCCATACTATTTTCCATCACGGCTGCACCAATTTACATTTCCACCAACTGTTTACAGAGTTCCTACATCTTCACCAACTTGGTTCTACCATCTCCTGGTATCATTTTAATCTGTTTTCTTTTTATTTCATTTTCTAGAGGACTGGTGCACAAAATTCGTGCATGAGGGTGTGTGTTCCTCAGCCCAGCCTGCACCCTCTTCAATTTGGGACTCCTTGAGGGATGTCTGACTGCATGTTTATGAGCCATATCACTAGTGTGTGTGTGTGTGTGTGTGTGTGTGTGTGTGTGTGTGTAAAATAGAACCTGGTAGGATTGGGCCTAAACAGGCAGTCAGACATCCCTCTCACAATCCAGGACTGCTGGCTTCCAACTGCTCACCTGCCTGCCTTCCGGATTGCCCTTAACCACTTCTGCCTGCCAGCCTTATCAGCCCCTAACCACTCCTCTGCCAGCCTGATTGATGCCTAACTGCTCCCTTGCCAGCTTCTTTGACCCTAAATGTCCTCCCCTCAGGCTTGATCGCCCCCAACTGTCCTCCACTGCAGGCTTGATCACCCCCAACTGCCCTCCCTTGTAGGCCTGGTCCCTGCCAACTGCCCTCCCCTGCTGGCCATCTTGTGGAGGCCATCTTGTGTGCACATGAAGCATCCATCTTTGACCACATGGGGGCAGCCATCTTGTGTGTTGGAGTGATAGTCAATTTGCATATCACTCTTTTATTAGATAGGATAGAGGGCTTGTGCATGGGTGGAGGCTGGTTGGTTTGTCCTAAAGGGTGTCTGGATCAGGGTGGTGGTTCCCTTGGGGCATGGGACAGCCTGGGCGAGAGGTCTGTGGTGGTTTGCAGGATGGCCACACCCCCAGGTGACCCAAGCAAGGCCCTGGTATCTGGGGTTTATTTATCTTCTATAATTGAAACTTTTTAGCCTTGAGTGGAGACCAGGGCAGGCCAGGGCATACGGGAAGCTTGGCTTCCTCCATTGCTGGGGGCAACCCAACCTCCTGTCTCTCCAGCTGTGTGGCTGCCGCCATTTTTGTTGGGATTTATTTATCTTCTATAATTGAAACTTTGTAGCCTTGAGCAGAGGCCAGGTCAGGTCAGGGCATGCGGGAAGCTTGGCTTCCTCCATCACTGGGGGAAACCCAAGCCTCCTGCTCTCTCCAGCTCTGTGGCCACCACCATATTTGATGGGTTAATTTATATACTCACTTCTGATTGGCTGGTGGGCATGTCTTGTGGGCATAGCAGAGGTATGGTCAATTTGCATGTTTCTCTTTTATTAGATAGGATTATGCTTTTTATTTAGTATTTTTTTACTGAGTTATTTTTATAATGTTTTGTTTTAATTTTTATCAGTTTTATTCTTAGGTCTTGGAGGAAATTATATTTATTTTATATTCTTGATATTTCATCTATAATTTTCTTTGGATCATATGTGGTCTGGTATGTTACTTTGTCTCCTTCCACCCTTATCCCCTCATCTGCAGTGGATATATTTTTCAGATGGGAGTTATTTTGGATTCTGACCTCATGACCTCTGTATATCTTTAGCTATACTGTCTAGTAATGTGTATGGACAGAAGCTTAAGCCCTATTTTGAGATGTTCTGAATGAATTTAAAGAAATGAAAAAGATAATCCTCAGCCCAGAGAGCTCAAGTCATCATAGAATCACTCTTATCTTACTTGCCTTCTTAAAAAAATTCTTTTTTGTCTTTTGAATTTCATGTTATTGTAAGAAGCAGCATTGTGCAAGACTAACTGTTTAGATTTATAACCCATAAGTCCACAGCATCTGAGGGCTTAGGGAGAGAGAATAGAAAAATGATGCTCCAAGAGTAGCAGAGCAGCCACTGTTTTTATCTCCTTACTCTAGCACTGCTTGGATATTGTCCTCAGAATACTAGGCAGGTAAAACTGTTTCTTTTGATTCTTGTCCACAATAATAATAGGAGAAATAAAACTCATCAACTTATGCATTTAGGCATTGAACATTCCAATAGCTCAGGTGCAGAATCAGTAATTTTATTCCTTTGTTTATCTATACCTTGCATTATGTTCCAAGTATGTATTAACATATGTCAACTTCAATGAATAGTTTCATAAAAGCATGACGTATTTTTCTTGGGCAAGCTTATTTGGAAAGAGTTACATTCCTTCTCAAATTAATTTCTAAATTCTTTTTTAAAAAATATATTTTATTGACTTTTTTTACAGAGAGGATGGGAGAAGGGTAGAGTAAGAAACATCGATGGGAGAGAAACAAGGATCAGCTGCCTCCTGCACACTCCCCTCTGGGGATGTGCCTGAAACCAAGGTACATGCCTTTGACTGGAATCAAACCCGGGACTCTTGAGTCTGCAGGCGGATGAACCTGGGACCCTTGAGTCCTCAGGCGAACACTCTATCCACTTAGCCAAACCAGTTAGGGCTAATTTCTAAATTCTTATATTGTAAAGGCTGAGTGAAGCCCTAGCTAGTGTTCTTAAAATGTGGCTTACACCAAATAATGTTCTTTCTTACCTCAGCATACTCAGAGATATCCAGGGCATGAATCCTTGCACTGGGCTTCTAGTATGCATATAAGATCTTTGGTTAATCTTTTCCTGCCCTTCCTCCTCCTCCCTCCCCTCTTCTCTCTCAAATTTATCAGTCTGTTCCATGTTTCCATGCCTGTGTGTTGAGCGTCTGCCCCCTGGTGGTCAGTGTGCGTCATAGATACTGGTTGAACAGTCGAACAGTCAAATGATCACTTAAGCAGATATAGATATAGATATAGATATAGATATAGATATAGATATAGATATAGATATAGATATAGATGTGCAAGTACTCAGATTTCCAAAATGTCTCTGGTTCCATTGAAATTAAACCCCTTCCACCACCTGTTCAAATTTAAGTTGCTACACTGATCCATGTGTGGAGCTCTTGGTAGGATAGTCTACTCCTAGTTGGTTGCTAAGACTCATAATTTGGAACATACTAGATATAAAACTGAATTGATATTATTAATTTTTTTTCACTTTATAAAATTGGCATCCACGGCTATGTTAAAAAGAAAAGCAAAAACTTGTGGAAAAGTTAAAAGAATGGAGCCACGTCATAGGATTTGTCCATTCTAATATCTAACAAAAGTAGGCATAAACATAAAAATAAAATCACAGTTAACAAAAAATTACCAGAATCTACCAAAAAGAGAGAGCGGGAGATAGCAACTATTAACTTAAAAAGATATCAGCTAAGAAAAGCAACGATATATCCTTTTAAGATATGTGAAAGGCTTCTAACCTTACCTCTAGAAACCTCTTTTAGCCTTACCTTCTAGAAAAATAAATGTGAGTTGACAAAAATCTTGATTATTTTTGCCTCATTTGGAGAAAAATGGAAGTGAATGTATATCCTTTAAGAAACTCTTCCTTTGTGGGAAGATAGAAGTTGTAATGGCTACAGTTGGAAAATAAGTGAAAAAGGGGAGGAGAATGAAAATTATTGACACTTAGAAGCATAGTCTCCAGGGCTCCATGATGAAGAGCAATGTCAATGCCATATTTCCTTCAAGACTATGCTGGTAGTATCCTCCCTTTCTTAAAACTTCAAGTAACTTTATAGCTAGTAATTGAATACCTTTATGATTTGGCCTCTCCTTTTCACTTAAAATTCATATCTTCCTAGTCTCCTAAATAAATAATATGCTCTTATTCTTAAATGTCAAATCACTTCTGAAAAACAGTTAATTCCTCCAATTGTTTTCTATAAATTCTCACTCATCCTTCTCTAATAATACCATGTTATTTTATTTGAAAAATAAACTCATCACACAAATTTACAGTTCATACACCTTTCTATCATACTGGACTATAGATTCCTTGAAATTAGGAAAGATGCTTTTCATATTTTTACCTTCAAAAGCCAGTTCAGCACTTAAAATATGGTACACTCAATACATTAAAATATATCCTTTTTTGACTTGTATGCATGCATATAAGCATAACCAATGAACATAGACACTGGGGGGTTGGGGTATGCCTGGGTGGGAGGGGGGCAATGGGGAGATATGTATAAAAAATTAATAAAAAAATAAAAATATATCTTTTTTCTTTAAAGTTTCACAATCTTTCTGATGGTGTCCTTGAATGCCTTCTTCACTTGCTGATTCCTTAGAGTGTAGATGAAGGGGTTTAACAAAGGAGTAACGGAAGTGATCAGCACAGCTATTCCTTTGTTGAAAGCACCTACTTCTTTTGCAGAGGGATTAATGTACATAAACATGCAGCTGCCATAAGAGAGGAGGATGACAATCAAGTGAGAGGAACAAGTGGAAAAAGCCTTTGTCCTCTGTTGGGCAGAAGGGATCCTCAGAATGGTCCTAATAATATATGTATAAGAAAGTGTCACCAGTAGCAGCGTAACCACCAGAGTGACAGTAGCCACGAAGATAACCACCAGTTCTAAGAGACTTGTATCTGAGCAGGCAAGCTCCAGGAGGGGCCCATAGTCACAGTAATAGTGATTCAGCACATTGGAGGCACAGAAATCCACCTGGCTCATCAGGAAGATTGGGGGTAAGATAGCCAGGAGTCCCCCTAGACAGGAGCAAAACACAAGTTGTATGCAGACTCTGCTGCTCATAAGGGTCAGGTAATGCAGGGGTTTGCATATGGCCACATAGCGATCATAGGACATAGAGGCCAGGAGGTAAAACTCTGTTGCCCCAAGAAATATTGCAAAAAAATATTGGATGAAGCATCCAGCAAAACTGATGACTTTATTTCCTGTTGTCATGCTGATCAGAAATCTGGGAATAAAAATGGATGTGAAGGAAATTTCTAAGACAGAGAAATTCCGGAGGAAGAAATACATGGGGGTCTGTAGGTGTGGGTCTACCAGTGTGAGTATGATGATGGTCAGATTTCCTAGAACACTTAGCATGTATGTGAGGAGCATAAAGGTGAATATCATGACCTGGATTTCAGGTTGGTTTGTGAGGCCGATCAGAATAAACTCAGTAAACATGGTCCTGTTTTTCATTGTTGACCTTCAGTAGATCTAAAGAAAAAGATGAGAATGATGAAAACTGAATTTTCTCAGGGTGGGAGAGATAAAGCTGACTGTAACTAATAGAATCAGGTCATATATTAATTACTCTCCATCCAATTGGCTCAAGTCAGTGTCCCATTGGACTGAACTAGACTCCATGGATGCCCCAACTCTTCTACAGAAGTGACTTTTCCCCAAATGTTATAGTTCCTCAAGTCCATCTATTCCTGTACTTTTAACAGAATATGTTTCAGAAAAATTATTGTTTTTTCAGAAGAATATGTTTTGGAACCGATCCTTTCCCTCTAAAATCTTCAGGAAATCTTCACATTTAAATCACTTTTCTCTGACTCTTATTAGTCTCTCCTACTTCTGTGCTCTTCGTAGAAATATCTCTGCCTCATTCTGTTTTCTGTGCTTTCTTTTTCCTTCCCTGTGCATTTTCCCCTTTGTGTATTTTTTCTCCTCCCTGTACTATTTGATGTTTCATTGAATATCTGTCATAGATACTCCTCTTCATTACTGTCCACATCTCTGATTTTATTGTTTGGTGCACCAATGGGAATTTCCCCACACAGATTATGCTGAAGATCTTGACATATAATTGATTTTCTCTATATCTTCACTTCTTTTGTGGGATGAATTTGTAATAGGCCTTTAGAACTTTTAAGATCTTGGTCCAACAATATTTTATGCCATGAGCATTTTTGTCTACATGAACAAGGTTCATGTATCAATAAAGAATATTAATTAGCATTTTTATATGTTTCTCTGTCACATTCAGGGTGTCCGAGGAATTTATTTTGGATATATTTCCCAGAAAAGAGATCTTTAGAGATCCACAGGTAGCACCTCAGAGTGGATTTTGTCCCAATCTTAAAGGATTGTCAATGGCAAACCAAGGACCACAATTTATTACGCCTTAAACTTTCCTGTCCTCTATTCTTGGGATACAGAAATCAGGAAGAGGGAGATCCATGTTTCTAACAATAAAATTCTTTTGTAGATAAATTGGTAATCCCAAGGAAGGAAACTTTGATGGAGGCATTTTGTGTTCATCTTTAGGTTTTTCTAATTAAGAGGCAAAGACAATTCACATGCATATAGGTTAGGAAAATCATATCCTTGCAATCATTCTTGTCCACCTCTCTATTATTCCTTACAGCTTTATGAGAAACTAGATGATGTTAAACATTTATCTGAATCCTCTACAGGCCTCCTTTCTCTGTTTGTACTGACCTGTGGTCTTTGGCAAGTACTGCATTTTCATCCAGATTTTCACAGTTGATTGAGTTCATGATCCGCTTTTATGGAATACCATCAGTGACTTTAAAAACATACATCCTCGACAATCTGAATGACTTCAGGGGGTTGTTTATCTTTCTGTTCCTAAGAGGTAAATCAGAGGTGAAATGTGCCATGTGAATCTCCGAATAGTGTGAAATGTAATATGTTTTCTATTGTCTTCCCATCCACATTCTATCATTTTCTTAATGAAGTAACCGTGTTTGTAGAGCTTAACTAGGAAGGAAGTATATTACCTTTAATTCTATGAATCCAAACCAGAACCAAATCACAGTTTCTGAAGGACATAGTCCGTTCTGCACATATGTAATAAAAAGTAAAAGTAAATAAGCTACCCCTCTCCTAGCAATGACAGAATTAGAAGAGAGGACTTCAATAGACTGAAAATTCCTTAATATTTCTGTTTTAAGAGAGATTATTGTGAAGTCCTTAGAAGGCAGGGTATGAACTTTGCAGAGTCTATATTAGCCAGAGTGACACAGGTTTTATCTCTCTCTCTCTCTCTCTTTTTTTTAGAACAGGCACATGGGGATCAATTTCCTGAAGAAGCTAAAGATGCCCTGTGGACCCAAGTTCAAAATGTGCAAATAAAATTCAGTTATTGATAATTTTGAGAACAAGTTGCCAACATATGTGCTGCAGAGGGAAGTTCCCGAGAGATCATGATAAGGATTCCATGAAAATCTCTGCCACAGACATGAGGTTTGTGGAGTTGAGAGCAATGTAGTGAGACCCCAGAAAATTAGTATGCTGGACAATGTATAGCTCTTATTATGCATTGTTTCTATTATTTTTGCCTTTAATAACCAAATTTGGTCAGTGTTTAATCTTGAAATAAAAGGATGTCACTGCACAGTGGATAACAACCATCTTAATTCCATGAAATCCTTCATTAAGATCTGCATAATCAAATTAATACTCAATATTATAATCAATATCACTCAAATTAATACTCTGCTCGTCAACTAGAAAATATTTTGCTTTTATAAATTTGGCTAGTATGTTCCATTCTATGCATAGTTCTGCAGCCCTTCAGAAGCAGTTTTCTTTACATTTGAAGAAACAATACATTTTCACTCAAACCCCCATGGGTTATTTCAACAGCCCTGTCAGTGCACATACCTTTAAAGATAAGATCTTAACCAAATTCAACTCATTCCAGGAACACAGGTGTAACATTATATTTACAACATCCTCTTGCAAGGAAATTCAAACAATATACACACTGACAAGGGATTTACAAAGACTTGTCACCGAACTTTCCAATCAGGGTTGGGCCATTGCATCCTGTGAAATTTGCTTTCAGGATCACTCATCAGCCCATGGATGATTTATACCTGGTGCAGCACTTTCCACTTTAAAACAGACTCAATATTTACTATTTATTTTTTCCTCATTTATAAATTTTAAGTCCATTAGTAGTTTCAGGTGTACAGCATAATGATTTGGTATCTGTGTATTTTGAGAAATGATTACCACAATAAATCTAATTAAAATCTTTCATTATACATAGTTACAGATTTGTTTCTTCTTGTGATGAGAACTTTTAAAATATACTTACTTAGCAACTTTCAAATATGCAACACAATATTATTAACTATTAGAGTCCCAGTGCATGGGGTCTCTCGGCCTGGCCTACAGGGATCAGGTTAAAAATGGCAGTCCAACATCCCCTGAGGGGTCCTGGATTACAAGAGGGTGCAGGCCAGGCCGAGGCACCTCACTGGTGCATGGGGCCTCTAGTACACATATAAGATCTTAGATTGTTCTCTTTCCCCTCCCTGCCTTTCACTCTGAGATTCATTACTCTGTTCCACATTTCCATGCCTGTGCATTGAGCTTCTGCCCCCTGATGGTCAGTGCGCATCATAGCTACCAGCTGAATGGTTAAACGGTTGAATGGTTGAATGGTCAAATGGTTGCTAATGCTTTTATATATATAGATAGCCATCATTGTTGTACATTATCTATCAGGTTATACAAGGTAGATGACATTCTAAGACAAGCATTATTATTAAAGTTTGCAAGACACTTCGTTGCCACAATCTTAGATTTAAAAATCTGGGTTACTTGCTCTCATGTGGACACAAGATGGCCACCGCAAGATGGCTAGCAGGGTTGGGCAGTTGGCGGGGACCAGACTTGCAAGGGAGGGCAGTTAGGGGTGATCAAGCCTGCAGGGGAGGGCAGTTAGGGGTGACCAGGCCCACAGGGAAGGGCAGTTAGAGTAAACAGGCTGGCAGGGGAGCAGTTAGGCATCAATCAGGCTGGCAGGGGAGTGGTTAAGGGGTGATCAGGCTGGCAGACAGAAGCGGTTAGGGGCAATCAGGAAGGCAGGCAGGCGAGCAGTTGAGACCAGCAGTCCTGGATAGTGACAGAGATGTCTGACTGCTCGTTTGGGGCCAATCGGGGGACATCCCTCAAGGGGTCCCAGATTGGAGAGGGAGCAGGCTGGGCTGAAGTACACCCCCCCTCCCATGCAAGAATTTCATGCACAGGGCCTCTCTAGTATATATATATATACTAAATATATATATATATATATATATATATATATATATATATATATATATTTGTTAAACCTCACCTGAGGATATTTTACCATTGATATTTTTTAGAGAGAGTGGAAGGGAGGGGTAAAGACACACAGAGAGAGAAACATTGATGTGAGAGAGACAAATTGATTGGTTGCCTTCCTTATGCACCCCACTAGGGCAACAACTAAAGTATGTGCCCTTGACTGGAATTGAACCCAGGACCCTTCAGTCCACAGTCCAGTGCTCTATCCACAGAACCATACTGGCAAGGGCCAAAACATATACTTCTAAATAAATTTTACTTATTTATTTAATTTTATTTTTTCCCATCACCAATTTTTCTCTTCTCTGCCCTCTTCCATCTCCATCCCTCACTCCAGTCACCCTTATCCCCCGACATGTCTGCCTTTTCTCTATAAGTCTGTTTCTATTTTGCTTCCTAGATCAGACTATTCATTAAATTTTAAATATGAGTGAAATCATATGGTGCTTGTCTTTTTTTACTGGCTTATTTCACTTAGCATAATGTTCTCCAGGTCCATCCATGCTGTTATAAAAGGTAACATTGCCTTCTTTTTTACAACCAAATTGTATTCTATTGTGTAAATGTACCATGACTATTTTATCCATTTCTAAATCCTGGCTATTACAAAAAATGCTGCAATGATCATAGGGTACATATTTCTTTTGAATTAGTAGTTCTTGTTTCTTTGGATAAATTCCCAGAAATATCATAAGGTAGTTCCATTTTTAATTTTTGAAGGTAACTCCCCAACCAAGATTGTGGCATAGGTACATGCCTGTATTTATTGTCTCCCACATCAAAATTACAATTAAAATACATATCAGCCATTATCCAGAATCTCCTGAAAGTTGGCTGAATGGAAGTCCTACAACTAGAGAAGTAAATAAGAAAGCACTGAGACAGGTAGGAGAAGCTGAGGTGTGGAGTGGGCCGGTCCGACACCCATGTATGTCGCTTTTTTAATCGTGAGGGAGATTGTCTCTGTGAAGGCCCCCTGTGAGGAGCAAGGGGGTACCAGCCTCACATCAGACCCCCAACCCACGTTCCCAGAGCTGGGAAGGGAAGTCCCCATAACTACAGGTTAAAAAAACCAGTGGGGATTTCAGCTCAGTGACACAGAGGCTGCTAGAAACCCAGGTATTCCTTTCAAAGGGCTGGCACACAAAATGAACTTACAAGGTCCTTGCTTCCTTTGAGCTCCAGGGCCAGGGCGAGGCTCTGGGAGACCAGACACATACGAGAAGGAACTGGATTGTCTGGTATTGGGACAGGAATGGCAATGGGTTTCTCCCAGAGGGAGGCACTGGCAGAGGTTATTGTTCCTATTCTGGCAGCTATTTCTGTTTGCTCTGTTTTGGTCATTTCCTGAGACTCTGGCCCATCCAATTTGCAGCCTCACTCAATCTGTGTTCAATTTGATGAGTTCCCTGTAAATGTTGGAGATTAAACCTTTTTCAGTGATAACATTAGCAAATATGTTCTCCCATGCAGTGGGTATCTCTTGTTGTTTTGTTGATGGTTTCTTTTGCTGTGAAAAAGCTTTTAATTTTGATGTAGTCTCATTTGTTTATTTTCTCTTTAGTTTCCATTGCCCTAGGAGCGGTATCGGTGAAGAAATTGCTTTGGCATATGTCTGAGATTTCACTGTCTGTGGATTCCTCTAGTATTTTTATGGTTTTCCGTCCTATGTTTAGATCCTGTATTCATTTTGAGTTAATTTTTGTGTATGGTGTAATTTGGTGATCTAGTTTTATTTTTTTGCATGTATCTGTTCAATTTTTCCAACACCATTTATTGAAGAGACTGTCTTGACTCCATTGTATGTTCATGCCTCCTTTGTCAAATATTAATTGAACATAGTGGTTTGGTTCGATATCTGGGTTATCTATTCTATTCCATTGGTCTATATGTCTGTTCTTGTGCCTGGACCAGGCTGTTTTGAGAACAGTGGCTTTGTAATACAGCTTGAAATCTGGTATTGAGATCCCACCTACTTTGTTTTTCTTTCTCAGGATTGCTGTGGCTATTTGGGGTCTTTTTTTGATTCCAGAAGAATCTTTGGAGAATTTGTTCTAGGTCTGTAAAATATGCTATTGGTATTTCAGTGCGGGGGTGCATTGAATCTACAGATTGCTTTACGTAGTATGGCCATTTTGATGTTGATTCTACCAATCCATGAACATGATATGTTCTTCCATCTGTTTATGTCTTCCTCTATCTCTTTTTTCAATGTCCTGTAGTTTTCCGTGTATAGGTGTTTTACCTCCTTAGTTAAGTTTATTCCTAGGTATCTTAATTTTTTTGGTGCGATGGTAAATGGGATTGCTTTTTTAGTCTCCCTTTCTGTAAGTTCACTATTGGTGTAGAGAAATTCCATAGATTACTTGGCATTAATTTTGTATCCTGCTACATTGCCGAATTCATTTATTAAGTCAATTAGTGTTTGGATGGAGTCCTTTGGATTTTTTTATTTACAATATCATGTGATCTGCAAATAAGGACAACTTTACTTCTTTTCTAAATTGAATGTCTTTTATTTTTTTTCTTGTCTAATTTCAATGGCTAATACTTCCAGTACTATGTTGAATAGGAGTGGTAAGAGTGGCATCCTTGTCATGTTCCTGTTCTTAGGGAAAATGGTTTTAGTTTTTGCCCATTGAGTATGATATTGGCTGTGAGGTTATCATATATGGCTTTTATTATGTCAAGATATGTTCCTTCTATTCCAACCTTGCTGAGAGTTTTTATCAAGAAAGAGTGTTGGATTTTGTCAAATGCTTTTTCTGCATCAATTGATATGACTATGTGATTTTTATCACTCAGTTTGTGTGATGTATCATGTTTATTGATTTGTACATATTGTACCATCTTTGCATCCCTGGGATAAATCCTGCTTGGTCATGGTGTATGATTGTCGGAAACCAAACATTGTTCTTACTAAATGAATGTAAACAGGAGGCCAGAAGGCTGGTCAACCTTAACTGCTCTGAAAGGTCAGAGCTAATTACTCACTGTTTAATTGAAACATTGTTGGCTGAAGCAACCTCTGTTTGTTTCATGTTAATTTCTATTTTTGTTATTTCCTGCCTAAAGGCTAGGGGTGTGTCCCAAAGCCTTAATAAAAGGTAGAAAAAAGCCAGAGCAAGTGGCAGTCCTTCCCACTAGAGGAAGGCTCCCGCCTGGCCCTCCAATATCGCCAAATTAATGTTTTCTAGCCTCTCATTTCATTTGCGTGCGGCCTCCTTCAGAACCTGAACCCTGAACCGGGAACCCTGAACCACGTGGGATGTGGAAAGAGGTTCCCACATATGATCTTTCTGATGTACTGCTGGATCCGTTTTGCTAGCATTTTGTTGAGTATTTTAGCATCTATGTTCATGAGGGATATTGACCTGTAATTCTCTTCTATTGTGGTTTTAGTATTAGGGTGATGCTGGCTTCATAGAAGGAGCTTGGAAGCATTATTTCCTCTTGAAATTCTGGAATAGTCTGAAGAGGATAGGTTTTAGTTCTTCTTTGAATGTTTGGTAAAACTCTCCTGTGTAGCCATCTGGCCCCGGGCTTTTGTTTGCTGGAAGCTTTTTGATGACTGCTTCAATTTCTTCCATAGCTATTTGCCTATTGAGATGTTTAGATTCTTCCTGATTGAGTTTTGGAAGGTTGTATTTTTCTAGGAATATGTCTATTTCTTGCGGGTTGTCCAATTTATTGGAATAGAGTTGTTTATAATATTTTTTTTAACACTCATTTGTATTTCGGCGGGTCTGTTGTTATTTCACCTCTTTCATTTCTGATTTTGTTTATTTGGGTCCTGTCTTTTTGCTTCTTGGTGAGCCTGGCTAGAGGTTCATCAATCTTGTTTATGTTTTTAAAGAATCAGCTCTTGGTTTTGTTGATCTTTTATATAGTTTTTTTTTTGTTTTGTTTCTATGTTGTTTATCTGCGCTTTGGTCTTTATTATTTCCTTCCTTCTGCTTACACTGGGCTTTTCTTGTTGCCTTCTTTCTAATTCTTTGAGATATAGGGTTAGTTAATTGTTTACCATTGTTTCTTTCTTTCTTTCTTTCTTTTTTTTTATTTTTTATTTTTTATTTTTTTATTAATTTTTTATACATGTTTCCCCATGCCCCCCCTCCCTCCCAGGCATACCCCAACCCCCCCAGTGTCTGTGTTCATTGGTTATGCTTATATGCATGCATACAAGTCCCTTGATTGATCTCCCATCTACCCCACCTAACTTTAAT
>PVJN01041028.1:0-18964 GCA_004026805.1 Lasiurus borealis
AGTCGCCTTCGTGAAGTGTGGCGCATGATGACAACTGGAAGAAGGGGAAATGTAAATGTGGCTACAGATGCTTGAGTATAGTAACAGCCACATGGAAAACACCAGTGGATGTTTGGAGAGGAGTTGGTGCCTGGAGCAGTGAATTTCAGGAAATCACTAATTGGGTGTGTCCTCTGGAGAGGACAGGCCTGAGTCAGACATGGTCCAGGGAATGTGAGTCTCTCAGGAAGTCCCTGTCCTCAGGCTGTGCCAGGCGCAGGTACTCCACTCATTCCCACAGGGGTTGAGAAAGCATAGGTTGGTATATCAGGATGTTTGTTGTCCTCTATAATGAATACTTATTGAACTGGGATAATATGGTGCAGATATTAAGAGTATATTTTATAGCCAAGCTTTCTGGGTTCAAATCTGATCTTTTCCTTATCTGTGTGAGCATGGGAAAGTACTTCACTTCTCTGTGTCTTGATTTCTTATCTGGAGTAGCAATAACAACACTTCCCACATAAAATTTTCATGAGAATTCAGTGAGTTAATAACTTATTTTATCTAACATACAATGCACATTTTCCACATTTGAAATTCTGGCATGTTTTACATTTTAGAATTATAATTATAATTATTTTCTAAGCCCTGTATCTTTGTACTGCGAGAGTTCTTTAAAGCAAAACAAAACCCAAGTAAGAAGGCAGAAGATATATCCACAAAGAGTCACATGAAATTTTGGTCCTTTGGGGCATCAGAGCTTTATTGTATGACTTTCCTTATTGCATTTACCATGGGCCTCCCAGGCCCGGCCTCACCCTCTGCTTTCCTATCAGATCGATGGATAACCTATTTCAAATCCTAGCCTCTCCTCCCTTCCTGTGCTATTCTTTTCCCTTCCAGTCAGCTAATGCTCTTTCCATATCCTAGACCAGTGGTCAGCAAACTCGATTTGACTCAACAGAGCCAAATATCAACAGTACAATGATTGAAATTTCTTTTGAGAGTTGAAAACCGACTTCTGCACATGGGCCATGAAGTTTCAATCGCACTGTATGTGCGCACCTGCACGTGGTATTTTGTGGAAGAGCCACACTCAAGGGGCCAAAGATCCACATGTGGCTCGAGAGCCTCAGTTTGCTGACCACTGTCCTAAACCCTATATTTACTAAAGAGAGCTTTAACTTGGAAGTGTTAAATTACAGCACCCAGTTTCTGTCCATCATTCTATCATTCCAGCTTTCTCCCCGAGTTCTCCAAAAACACAGATCTCTTTCTTCCCTCAGGCTTGACTCCAAGCATCTTTCTCCATGGCTACCAACCATTCTGTCTTCACTTCTTCTTATGACATTGGTTCTGTGATCTACGTTATCCCTTCAGGGACATTCTTCATGATGCTCTTCCTTTCTGTACCCCATCGCCACCTATAGCAGCCACCTGACAAAGCCCCGGCCCTGCAGATTTCCAAACCTCTGTCCCCTACCTGTATCTGAAGTGAAGAAGCTATTGGAGAAAAATGACAGCTGTCCAGGATCTGCTGTTGTGACTTTTGGTCTCTCATTCCAAGTGGGCCCTGCACACTGCCCACCCTCCAACCCCCCACTCCCAACCCTAATATGTGTTACTAGCCTGTACTGTTGTTCGGTTTGCAGCAGCTGCTTTTTCAAATACTGTTCTACTGCTCCAGGACTTCTAGCTCTTTTCTTGTCTGAACATTTGATCTCACTTAACAGCTCTAAAGAAGCTGCGAAGTATGGTGGGAAGTGGATTGGAAGTGGTCAGGACACCTGCATTCCGCCAAACAGTCATGTGACCTTGTTCTTCTCTTGTAGTCAGAACATGTGTTTCCATTCCCCCTGGGTGCTGATTGGAGATTCTCTTATGCTGTAAAGCAGTTACTAGTAAGTCATTTCATTTGGGTATTAGTTTCTGCCTGTGTTCTTTGAGAGGGAGGGGTGCTGGACTAAGTGACTTCTGAGACTCTATCCTTAAGGTTCTGTGATTTTATGATTTCAGTTTTATATATGTTTGTTTTTTTTCAAACAAGCTTTAATCTTCAGATAGAGACTAGTTCTGATAATGCTTTTTCTTAAGTAAAACAGGATCGATCTCACTTATCATAGGAACCTGTAAGGCATGTTGCCTTTCCATTTGACAAATCAATTCTTTTTCTATTTTATTATTTTTGAACTAGTGAAATAACTTCTTATGGGTTGACCCATCATTTATTTTATCAGTAGGAAGGAGGAGAGACTTAAGAGTGTCTTGTTTCTATAATAGTTAAGCTTTTCCTTGAATCTCAGCCTAGGGCTTCAGAGGAAGAAGGATGTGCTTCTGGACCGGGTTCTACTTCAAAGAGTGGGTAGGGTTATGGGCCAACAGGGCCTGGAGCTTTGCTGCCAGACCAAACTGAACGTCTCTATGAAACAAACTGATATCTTTCACATGCTGCCAGATGCTGACATTTTTAAAACGATAATCGGGTTGGTTATGTTGGGGGTTTTCTGATAAAATGGGATTTCCTCAAAGAGCTTGCCATTTTCTTTTCCCATCTGAAGTCCCTTCTATATATTCCCAGTATTTGAATATTATTTCTGGGTTCTGAAATTTTAGAGAAACTGTGGTGAGGCAAGAAGAACTCAATTCTTGTGTATAAGCTCTTGGCTCAATGCAGTTAGCCTTTATGGCCTCGTCAGAGCTGGTGGAGATGAGCTTGGAGTTAACGAATGGAGGAGCAGGCTTTTTACAACCTAGGCAAATGCATCACTTTCCACCTCTCGGACATCTTTGTTTGAGGATAATACTGATGCTTGGCTGTATGTCAGAATCACCCAAACATTTAAAAACCCCAGTGCCTGGCGTGCATCTCACACCCATTAAATCTGTATCTGGGCTGGGGTCCATTCCCAGTTTTTAAGCCTCGCCAGGTGATTCTAATATGTAACCAAGGTTGAGAAGTACTGAATAAAGCCTTTATAGGGAAGGATTAAATTGGTTGGCTGGTGGAGAAGTCTTGGCTTTCAGAAGTGAGCTATTGTGTCTCCAGTTTAACTGCGCTGATTTTTATTTTCTTAACACAGTAGCAAGATCCTAGGTGGCCAGCTGCGCAGGACTGATTCCTCAGAAGTGTTTTTACAACCTTTGAGTAGCAACTGTGTTTTGCCTATGAGTGAGTGTACACTTCTTTCACATGCTCTATCAGTGGTGTTCCCCACTCTGTGCCAGAATGGAAAGTGGGAGATGTGTACATTTGGGAGACATGTGTTGTTTCCATTTCATTTGGTGCCTTATTCTTTCTGTTCATTTGGAAAACTAGATAATCGACCTCCTCATAGCTGTTTCTGTGAGAAGTTATCTTGAAAAAAATAAAATTACATGGGGAGCAAATAAAGCTAAAACTACCATGGTAAAACTAAAACATCAGATTTTATTGACGACGTTACTCTGAAATGTGTAGAAGCAGTATTTGGGGGATGACTGTTTCCGTCTGTGTTCACACAGTTCTCAGTTTCTATAAATTGAAATGGCCCGTTGTACAGTTTCCACTAAGAATGCTAGAGATCTTAGATTAGGGTTGCCAGATAAAACACAGGATGTCCAGTTAAATGTGCACTTCAGATAAACAATGAATAATTACTTAGTATAGTATAAGTACATCCCCTATATTGCATGAGGCCTATGTATATTAAAGAAGTATCTGTTGTTTATCTGAAGTTCACATTTAACTGAGTATCCTGTAATTTTATTTTCTGAGTCTGGCAATCTTGTGGAGATTGGACCAGAGGATCAGAGAAATGTCCATTTTTTTTCTGAGCTGGATCTTCTTGGTATGACCTTACCTCTCACTATATTCCTACAGAGAAGCTACTAAGCTTTCCATCTCAAATGCTCACTGTGCTGGCTTTCCTATGTGTCTAATTGGTCTTCTCATCTTGGTATTAGGATTGAGAAATATTAGAACTGAGAAATGGCAGATTTAAAATAGACACACACACACACACACACACACATACACACACACACACCAATTCTTAAATTCTGAATGGTATAAGTAATGTGAGTTAAGACCTTACATTTACATGGCTTTCCATCCCAAACTCTTACTTTTTTTTTTTCCCCTGTATGTCTAATAGCTTCTCTTATGTTTGATAAGGAAAGACTTGAAAATAGCCACAAAGGTCAGTTCTTAAAATCTGCATGGTAGAAGTAATGCAAGTTAAGACCTTATACTTAATAAGTATCAAGCCTGGTGGCAGGTGCAATATGTTTTCATTTGGAGTACTTTTCCACCATGTGAGAGACACAAGTATCCTGTCTCCCTTAAAAACCTGTGCAGGTGGCCTGGCCTCCTGGGTACTTGTCTGGCCTGGTTTACTAGAAAATTCCACTCTCATTCGAGTTAAAGCTGGCTGGCTTTCACCTGCCTCTCCAGAGACTGCCCTTCACCCCCTTCCTGAAGTTCATTTTCTCAGTTTCAAATAAAGGGCTTTGTCAGTTACTGAGTCCAGCACCTTTACAGAGCAGGGAACTTCTCCCAAAGTTTTCAGTCAAATCAACAAATGCTTATATGTAGTTTTCTTTTTTTCTGTGTGTGTGTTTGTTTTTTTTAATATTAGGATTTTGGATATTCATTCTGTTGGAGGTATATAATTTGCCTCACTAACTATAAAGCTAAAACTAGTCTTACGTGAAAAAGTCTATATGTGAAATTTTGGACATTATTACCATTTATAGACAAGGATCCTGAGTACTTTCAAACTAATAGAAAAATAACAAAGTGAATGTACATTTGTATATTAGTCATCTATATTTAAGCAGTTTGCTGTATTTTCTTCAGACTTTTAAAGCCAGTGGCTGAGGCCCCCTTTTAAATCCCTCTCAATCCAATTTCTCTGCTTATCTCCCCAGAGTTAGCTACTTTCCCAAGGTTTCTGTGGAGGTCACCACCAGGCAGAACTTGAAGTGGTGCCATTCACAATCAACCTATGTGCCTCTGTGCATAGCATGGGTTTCCTTAAACGCTGTACAAATGGTATGGTTGCAGGAGAATTGGGTGGGTAGAATTCCTTCCTTGGAGTGGGAGTGGGGTTCTTGGAGTTCTGCTGGAATAAGAATTTGTGAAGGCCCTATGGGAGGATGAGATGTTGTAGAAAGCTCTATTTGTGTGGAATTATATCCCTTGGGTTCAATCGTCCCATGTCCCTTAAACCAGTCTTGAAGAAGGTGCAGCTGGGCATTTAGTAGAGCTAAAAGCAGGGCCAGTGTTCAGAGCTTTCATTCCACAGTGGAGTTGAGTCTGATGTAGCATCAGGCTAGATTTAGTCCATTTGTCCATTGTATGGGCGAGTGCAGGGGAGCG
This sequence comes from Lasiurus borealis, assembly GCA_004026805.1. Lineage (NCBI taxonomy): Eukaryota > Metazoa > Chordata > Mammalia > Chiroptera > Vespertilionidae > Lasiurus > Lasiurus borealis. The sequence goes on from PVJN01041028.1 coordinate 5,342, forward strand.
AGCCCCCTGCAACTGGAGTCCCAAGAGAGCAAGAGGGCCAAGAGCGCAAAAGAGAGAACTGTCTTTATTCAGGAGTTAAGGATCTCAGATTCCAGGCCCTTGCCATGGCCACACCTTTTCTGGCTACTGACTCTCTCCCAGGTGTGACTGACAGGTAAGCATCTCCCCATTGGGCATGTGTCTATTGCCCAGTCCCTTCCCCTGGTGATCTCTGGGGAACAAAGTTGGAAAATGTTACTGCAGCTTCCTGGCAAAGCTGTATAAATGCATGCCTATATTATCTACTCTTCCCTTTGCTCCCTTCCTGTTAAATAATAACTATGTTATTATAATGGTATCGGTATCATCATTTAAATTTTGACAATCATATCATTGTAAATAATACCATTTTTGTCTCTTCCTTCCTAGTTTTTACATCTCATTTCTCTTTATATTACATTGTTCCAGACTTCCAGTATATAGGAAATTAAAAGTGATGTTGGGCATTCTTAATCTTGTTTCCTGAAGTTTCACTATTACATTTGAAGTTCGCTGAAAATTTTTTGACCAATAATTGTGGATCTGATTTCCTTCTATTCTAAGTTAGCTAAGAGTTGCTTTTTATATATCAAGAATGAGTGTTGAGCTTTATCAAGACCTTTTTCTTTATCATTTTGTATCATTTTGAGATACAGTGGTTTTCTTCTTTTAGTATATAATATGGTATATATCATGGATACAATTTTCAGATAATAAATGTCAAATTTTGCATTCTTAGAATAAACTGCGATTTAGATTTGCTAGTTTTATTTTTTTCTCATTTTCAGTCTATCCTTTTATTGTTTTTGAAATCAAATCACATTATAGAAAAAGAACATCATCTGTATGATAATAATACTTCAAATTTTTTTCTTTTTTTACAGGCAACTGTTTAGTTTTTACTTCATAATCATAAACGTAACTAGCTAGACTGGGAAGGGGTAAGGAAATTATGGGACCCAAAGAACCGTGGCAAGAACACAAAGATTATAGAACATTCTAAGCAAATCATGGTGAAAGGGCGCTCTTCTGAGCTACAGAAAGAATGGTCTAGTGGTTAAGATAAAACACAAGCTAAATTTATTAGAGTTGTCCACAGTCAGCAATGGTGATCTTCTTGCTGATCTTCTTGCTGGACCCAAAGTATTCCATGGCTGTCACAATATTTATGCCTTCTTTCACCTGCCCAAAGACCACATGCTTGCCTTTCAACCACTCAGTCTTGGCAGTGCAGATGAAAAACTGAGAACTGTTTGTGTTAGGGCCAGCATTTGCCATGGACAAGATGCCAGGACCTGTATGTTTCAGGATGAAATTCTCATCCTTAAATTTCTTCTCATGGATGGACTTGCTGCCTGTGTCATTATGGCATGGGCACAGAAATCCTGGAATAATTCTGTGGAAGCAGAAGCCTTTATAACCACATCCTTTCTCTCCAGTGCTCAGAGCACAGGAGTTTTCTGCTCTCTTTGGAACTTTGTCTGCAAACAGCTCAAAGGACACGTGGCCCAAGGGCTTGCTGTTGACATCGATGTCGAAGAACTTGGTGGGGGGTTCACCATGGCTGATCATGGAGGCTCCAGGGTGGCAGCATCTGCAAAGCAATTTGAAATCTTTTGATGAAATGTTCCAATGAATCATCAATATTTTACAAATATATGTTCCTGAAAAGGATGCATGTTGCCACTGGTTGGGTTCTGAGAGATATATAATCAAGATTGTTCATCGTGTTAATCACTGTTTTCATTTGCTTGATCTATCAATTTCCTATACAGTGGTACTACTTATCTCCTATTGACTTACTTGTTAATTTTGTTATATTTTTGTCAGTTTTTAATTCGTATATTTTAAGGCTAAGATGTTAGTTGCATTTAAGTTCATGATTATACCCACCAGCTAAGTTAAGAAATAAAACATTAGAAATACATTTAAAATTTCCATCGAAACCAGTTTGGCTTAGTGGATAGAGCATCGGCCTGCAATCTGAAAGGTCCCAGGTTTGATTTCGGTCAAGGGCATGTACCTTGGTTGTAGATACATCCCCAGGAGGGGGCATGCAGGAGGTAGCTGATGGATGTTTCTCTCTCATTGATGTTTCTAATTCTATCCCTCTCCCTTCCTCTCTGTAAAATATCAATAAGATATATTTAAAAAAAATAAAAATAATATTTCCTCTACCTTTACCTTAGGTGAACTTGTTTATTAGTCCTATGCACTTTTTAATACTGAGGTATAAAATTTCCAAACAACATATAATATAGTTATGTGTTTGAAATGGCATCCTGCTGTGTGTGTCTTGCAGCAATTTTTTCTTTCAAGATTGTGTGTTTGATTACCTGTGTTGGTATATATAGCTCTAATTCATTCATTTTAATACTTTGAGTGAATATGTCATTCAATATTTGCTTATCTGGCTTGCTGTTAATGAAAATTTAAGTTTATTCCTATATTTTATGGTTTGAAACAGTGCATCCATAAGTGTCCTTTTAAACCTTTGTGTTCATGAGTAAATAAATCCCTCACTAGGGCTAAACTTTAGAGTAGAATTTCTGGTTTTATTTGTGTGCACCTTTAAACTTATTAGATATTGTCAAAATGATCTTTAAAGTGATTCTAAACAACACTCATATCAACAATATGTGGAATTCTCAATCCCACTTTCTTAGCAGCAAATAGTGTTAGCAAACTTTTTTTTTGCAAGCATTTCTTTTTATTAACAAAAGATATTAAAAGTCAAATTCAAATGAACTACCTAGACTTCTTAATATTTGCAAATTTGATGGGTCTGAAGTGGCATCCACTGTAGTTTTAATTGCATTATCCTGAGGACCACTGAAGTTGCATATCTTTTTATATGTTTATTAGCCTTATAAATTTATAATTTATAATTTATTTTCCATGAATATATTTTCCTTGTACTCATTTTTATATTGATTGCTTTTCAGAAGTTTTTTTTTATGGTACTTGTTTGTTCTAAAAACTAATCATTTGTTGGTCATATGCTTTGCAAATGTCTTCTCCATTTATATATGGGGCTTATTTTTATTTAAAAAAAGCTTTTTTAAAAAAATTATTGATTTCAAAGAGTAAGAGTGAGAGAGAGTTAGAAACATCAATGATGAGAGGGAATTATTGATCGGCTGCCTCCTGCACACACACTGGGGATTGAGCCCATAATCTAGGCATGTGCCCTGACCAGGAATTGAACCATAACCTCCTGGTTCATTGTTTGACACTCAACCATTGAGCCATGCTGGCCAGGCTGTGGCTTATCACTTTATAATGGTATCGCTTAATATACTGAATTTTGATAATTTTAATATAGTTGGGTTTAAAAACTGTTTTCCTGGCCCTGACTGGTGCAACTAGATGGTGAGAGCATAGAGGCCTGCAAACTGAAGGGTCCTAGGTTCAATTCCTGGCCAAGGACACATACCTGGATAGCGGTTCATCCCTGCCTTGGTTGGCTGGCAACCGATGGTTATATCTCTCAAGTCAATGTTTCTCTCTCTCTCCACCTCCCTCCCTTCCTTTTATTCTAGTTAAGAAACAATGAAAAAAATGTCATCAATGAGGATTAATAATAACAACAACAACAATAACAAAGTCTTCCTTTATTTTTAAAATAAAACACCTTACTTAAGAAATCTAATGTTCTGGCTTTGGCCAAGTAGCTCAGCTGGTTAGAACATTGTCCCAGTATGTCAAAGTTGCAGATTCTCACCTCCTGGTCAGGGCACATATAAGAATCAACCAATGAATGGGTAGATATGTGGAATAGCCAATTGAGGTCTCTCTCTCTCTTTTTTTCTCTCTCTCTCTCTTCCTCTTTGTTCTCTAAAAGTAATTAAAAAGAAATCTAATGTTCTCCCAAAGTTGTTTTTTTTCCTGTTGGACTTTCACAGTTAGATTTTTAATCTCCTGGGCTTGATTCTTTTAAAATTATGAATATTTTTCTTAAATCTGGATTAAAATATGAATCTATTTCCCCTCCCCCATCCCCAAACTTGAGTGCAATCTCAGATCACACAGTCAGTTTACATATGTGCATGTCTCTTTTTTACAGACTTTTCTTCTATTTTATGGTCTACTTTGTTATCCCATGTTATCCCAGTTTCCTAATTATGATTTGTCCGTATTCTCCTCTTCTTATTCCATGCTATATTTTTATTATTCTTTGGCGTTTTCTTTTATTCATACATTCTTTCCTTAACTGTGCTAGAGTTTATCATTGAACTTTGCATTTCAATGATTGTATTTTACATTTCTAATATTTCTAAATTTTATAGTCACCTACTATTGTTTTATTTTGCTTTCACAGTATATACTGTTCCTGTCATTATTATTTATAATGGTTGTTATCCTTTGTAAGGATTTTAAATATTACTAAAGTATTTCAGTTTTTAACATTTAAAATTTGTTTTGTATGATTTTCTGTCTCAGTTGTTTTTGTTGTCTGTCTTGACATCTAGGTTCTTTCAAGTCTATTGAAAGTTTAGATTGAAGACTCTAATCCAAATATGTAGGATGCTTTAAAAAAAAAAAAAAGGTATCCTCTTCGCCTTTATACAGGTCTGTTTTGCATTAGCTTTCCTTGGTCCTTGCAAGACCCCCAGCCCAGAAGGTGGTCTTCCAGTGGAGTTTGGGGTTCCCAGCCCAAGGTGTTGAAGTGGATGTTGCAGATCTAGTTGCTGGGGACAAGAATGGACAGGGCCTGGAGATGGCTCTTAATCCCTGTCTATAGCTCCCTGTGTAAGCCCCCAGGTACCGTTGACAGTGACTTCTAGCTTCGCCCTGCCATCTGGGAACCCCACTATATCCCTTCTCCTAAGCCACAAGCCTGGACCTGGTTTCCTGCCCCACGGAGTCCCTTTCAGCTCCTGTTCTCTGCAGTAACCTAACTGCAAGCAACCTGCCTGCCTCTGGAACTGGGGTGCAGCAGGCCCAGAACTTCCAGCCCAGAGCGCCCATTTGCTGCTTTGTTCCATTCCTGTTTCCTAGAGATGTTATTCTGTTTTGTACTTGCCTATGACTTTAAACTTCCTCGTTTCATACTTTAGATTTCATCGCCATACAGACTTAGGAGGGAACAAAAAAGGGTGAACCTATAACAATTGGAAGTCTATTGGGTCACTTTTAACTTTGGAAATGTGGTTGTAAATATCCCCTACTGGTTCTAATTTTTCTCATATAACTATCATATCCATACTAGTTTATCCTTCATAGCAAATAAAAATGTTCATTTCATAGCTGTGGTGCACCTTCATCTCTCCCACCTGCCTGCCCCTGCCCAACTCCAAGTGTTACTGTGCCACTTGGTAGCAAATTTTGTTTAAATATTAAGTATTATGTCTGCCACCTAGTGGCAGGCATTGGGTAAAGTAAATGTTTTTCTGACAAGTTTTGTGCCTCTGTAGATGTTTTGTGGCTTTTATTTTATTTAGTGTGACATTTTTTTTCTTCCCCAATTATAGTCTACATTAAATATTATTTGTATTAGCTTTCAGGTATTCAGCATAGTGGTTAGACAATCGTATACTTTACTACATACATAAAACTACATAGATAGAAAAGGGAATATACGTTTATCTGAACTTGTGTCCCTAGAGTTCTAAATTTCTTCGTATACCTATTTTAACAGACTAGAAAATAAATGTAAGAGGAGTAGAAAAATGAAAAGATAGGTTATCAAAGTGTTGGCAGCTAGAAGTTGATTTAATGACTGTTTTCTCCATAGTAAGCTGTCCATCAAATGATGTTTGGCCTTTAATACTTACCTGGGGAATCCAGGTAAAAATCAAAGAGACATAGTCATGAACTTGCTGACTTTTGTATATATTTCATACCAGCATCCTAGTAAATACTCAATTTTTGTTCTGATATAATTTTTTGACATAAATGATATAAATATATTGCTCTTTTCCTGCTTCATTTATCTTCTTCTCCTGAGCCCTGTCTCTCTGTATTGGTTGGTGAGACTTTATTCCAGTTATTTTAAGCCTCCAAAATAGTCTGATCTTCCAAAGTAAACCCAGCTAGACACTTAACAGATGTATTCATCAGCTATTGCTGCAATAATGCTGTGTGGCAAACTATGCTAAAATCCAGTAACTTTTAATAACTACCCCCCTAACTCATTATTCTGTAATCTTTATTCTTACATGGTTTTTCTTGTGGACTCCCAAAATGAGTATTCTACAAGTGAGGTCATTAGCTTCCTGCTTTATGTGCTGCCCAGGCAATCATATTGTGTCATGCTTGTCAGGAATGGGGATGTTTTCTTGCCAGGTGTCACACTGGAGCTATTGGTAAAAGTATTTATTTGTTTAAGGAGGAGATGAATCAATATTTCCTGGGTGTTAGCGTTGTGATGATCTCCTTTATCAAGCTGTTAATTAGTCATAGCCATATCTGTCACACCCTTACAGGCACAATTTATACAAAATTAATCACTTTAAAATATATTCTCTTTAATTTATATTTAGAATGTAGATATTGTTCTCCAAGGGCATTGGTTTGGTAAGAAGGTTGGTTTAGCTAACCTTCCTTTGCATACTTTCTAGAGGCTGAAAATTGATTAAAGTTTAGCTATTGATCATCATATGGTTTAGGACTCAATATTTATACTACTCTCATTTACTAAATTGTCCTCTTGTTTTATGAATCTAGAGATTCTCTTGTGCCTTTGTGATACTCTTTATTTGCTATATGATAATAACCAGAGCAATCTTATTTATTATATTGTAATGTTAAAGTATACATGAAAATACCATAAAAAACAGAGGTTAGGTATCCCAAACCTAAATAAAAGGGATGGCAGGGACAGCCAAGATGGCAGCATTGGTAAACACCTACACTGCTGCCTTGCACAACAATTTCAAAACTACAACTAAAAGACAGAACAGACATCATCCAGAACCACAGGAAAGCTGGCCGAGCATAAGTTCCACAACTAGAAGGAAAGAGAGGGGCTCACAGAAACCCAGAGGAGCTGAAAAAAGCTGAGGTACGGAGACGCTCGCACTGAGAGAGCGGGTGCCCGAGTACCTGGCTGGCTTTATCTGACGGGAGGGAAACGGAGACTCACAATCGCATTGAACCCCTTATCCTACGACACTAAACCCCAGACCCAGCCGAAACTCATACGGGGGGAGTTTGGACTGTGAAAAGGGAGAAGTGCACGGAAATTTAGGGGAGTCGCAAAAGATAGGAGGTCTGGTCACGGTTGCGCGGGCACACACAGGGCACTGCACAGAGGACAGATTGCTTATTGTGCTGCTGGCTTTTGCTACTGGGCAGGAGACAGACCCTCCCAACTGCGCCACTTCTGAGTCCACTGGGCCCCTGTTTTGGGCGAAACCCTGGAGATCTAGACTCGTGTGGTCCTGGGGCGCAGGGGAGCTGGAAAGGCAGTGGTCTAGAGGCACTGCTGACGCTTGCGCGCACAAGGACTGCTCCAGCGATTACCCAGTCACGTGAGACTCCGGGGCCGTGGAAGGCAGGGCCGACTAGAAGGCAAGGCGGTCCCTTAAGCCCTGAGACTCCACCCATCCCAAGCTCAACAGAGGCTTCTGTGGTTTTGCAAGTACAGAAGTTTCCCCGACATAGTGAAAATTCCAAGACAAGGGAAGGGATCACACACAAAAGAAATGGAGGGAAAAAAAACAACTGGATATAGAGTTCAAAACCACGCTTATAAGGTTTTTCAAGAATATGCTAAAAAAGATGGATAAATTTAGTGAGAGCCAAGAGGAGATGCAAAAAAGCCTACTAGAGATGCAAAAGAGCCAACTAGAGATGCTAGAGATGATGCATAAATTTAGCAAGTCCCAAGAGGAGATGAAAAAGGACCAACTAAGAGACACTGACTGAAATAAAAAATATACAGAGTCCTAACAGCAGACTAGAGAAAGGCAAGAATTAAGTCAAAAATTTGAAATATAAAGAAACAGAAAACACTCAACTGGAAAAGCAAGAAGAGAAAAGAATAAAAAAATGTGAATATAATGTAAGGAGATTCTGGGACAGCTTCAAGCGTACCAACATCAGAATTGTGGGGTGCCAGAGGAAGAGAGAGAGCAAGATACTGAAAACCTATTTAAAGAAATAATGACTGAAAACTTCCCACATCTGGTAAAAGAAATAAACTTGCAAGTCCAGGAAGCACACAGAACCCCACATAAAAGGAATTCAAAGAGGACCACACCAAGACACATCATAATTAAAATACCAAGAGCATAAGACAAAGAGAGAATATTTAAAGCAGCAAGAGAAAAACAGTTTATTACCTACAAGGGAGCACCCATACGACTGTCAGCTGATTTCTCAACAGAAACGATGCAGGCCAGACAGGAGTGGCAAGAAATATTCAACGCAATGAATAGCAAGAACCTACAACCAAGAATAATCTATCCAGCAAAGCTAACATTCAGAATTGAAGGGCAGATAAAGAGCTTCACAGATAAGAAAAAGCTAAAGAGTTCATTAACTCCAAACCAGTGTTATATGAAATGCTGAAGGGTACTCTTTTAGAAGAGGAAGAAGAAAAAGGTAAAAGCCAAAAAATTATGAACAAATACATATCTATCAACAAGTGAATCTAAAAATTAAGTGAATTAAAAATTTGATCAACAGAATAAACTGGTGAATATAATAGAATCAGGACCACAGAAAGCGAGTGGACTGATAATTCTCAGGGGAAAAGGGGTGAGGGGTATACAGGGAGAGACTGGATAAAAATCATACACCTATGGAGGAGGTCAATGGCAGGGAACTAAGGGCAGAGGGAGTGGTGGGAGCTGGGTAGAGGGGTGCTATGGAGGAGTAAAAAGAGAAACAAATGTAATATTCTGAATAATAAAGATTTAATTTAAAAAACAAAAAAACAAAAAAAAAACAACACAAAAAAAAAACCCCACAGAGGTTAAAAAATAACTTTTGGCCGAGACTAGTTTGGCTCAGTGGATAGAGCGTTGGCTTGAGGACTGAAGGGTCCCGGGTTCGATTCCAGTTAGGGGCATGTATCCTGGTTGCGGGCACATCTCCACTGTGGGGCGTGCAGGAGGCGGCTGATCGACGTCTCTCTCTCATTGATGTTTCTGACTTTCTATCTCTCTCCCTTCCTCTCTGTAAGAAATCAATAAAATATAATAAATAAATAATAATATAACTTTTGGTCAAATGCTTATGTGACACCACCTACTCAATCTAACATGATTTAACGCAATTTCTCTTCTGGGTACAACTTATCCTGACTTTTGTTAATATTATTTTCTTTTCTTTTATAGTTGCTTTTCATTTATGTGTACCTAGGATTAGGATTGTTGGGTAGGGAGTAAGCATATTTTTCACTTTATTAGAGAAAGCTCAACATTTTCCATAGGGATTGTACCAATTTGCACTTGTGTATGAGAGTTCCCATTGCTCCACATCTTCATTGACACTCAGTTTTGGCCTTAAATATTTCTAATGAGAATGGGCACCTTTTAATTTATTTATATATTATTTGTATGTCCTAATGACATTTTATATAATTTTGTAGGAATTATTGATATATGTATGTGTGTGTGTGTGTATGTATGTGTATACATTTATATATGTGTGTGTGTGTATATATATATATATATATATATATATATATACACATACACACACACATACACTCACACACATTTATATATTTATAGTATTATTTCTTTCAAGTACTGGTACATTCTCCTCTGTGGCTTGCCTTTTCTTTCTCTTGTGTATTTTTATGAACAGAAGTTCTTAATTTTAATGTAGTGAAATTTATTATTTTTCTTAATATATAATGCAGTTTGAATCAAATTCTTCTCTAGCCTGAGGTTTTAAAAAATTATGCTATATTATAAAACAGTGATTTTTTAAAATAATTTAGCTCTTAAACTACTTAGAATAGATTATTATATGGTATAAATTTGGAGTCTAGTTTCATGTTTTTCCATGTAAATATTTATTTTTCTCAACTCATAGTTAATGAAAAGATAATTATTATTGTAAACAAATATCTCCCATGCTAGTCTGTCATATACCAAGTGACCATAGATTCGTGGTTTATGTCTGGGCTCTCTAGTCTATTCTTTTAGTCTATTTGTTATCCCTGTGTCAGTATCACACCACTTTAATTATGTAGTGATAATTAAAAATAATTTGTATTAGGTGGTCTTACCTTTTATTTATTTTTTAAAGATTATTTTTGCTTCTTTTTCTTTGTACGTCTGTGCTTCAACTGGTATTTAGATTGAGCTCCTCAATTTCAAACAAAACAAAAACTATTAGAAATGTTGAATGGGATTGCATTGAATCCATAGATCAACTTGAAAAACTAAACATCTTTACAATATCAAGTTTTACCAAAACATGGCTTACCTACTACCTGTCTATATTTTCCTTTGTAATATATTTTATATAGCATTTCAGGTTTCTCATGAGGTCTTACATATTTTTGTTAAGGTTCTTTCTAGGTATGTTGTCCTAAGCAGAGCACTGTAAATATTATCTTAAGTTTTATTTTTTATACTCTTGCTGGTATCAGAATTTTTATATATGGATTTAAAATCAAGAACCCTGCTAAGTTCACATATTAAAAATCTAATAGTTTAGAGAATCCTGGAATTTTCTAAATATACAATCATAGTGAATAATAGCTTTATTTTTACTTCTCTATATATGTACATAGATATACATGTGTATGCCATGTGTTCACTAGCATATTTGTTTTCTTTTTTCTTGTCCTACTGCACCTTATAGTTCCCTTAGAAAATAAAGAATAAAAGTGTAGTAATATGTATTTTTGTGTTATGCTGAATTTCCTAGGAAAAATATTTAAAAGTGTAATATTTGATATAGATTTAAAAAATTAATATACTATAAGATTCACTTTTTTCTTTTTGGTGTACAGTTCTCTAATTTTTAGCCCATGTATAGATTCATGGAACCACCATCATAGTCAGGATAGAAAATTGTCATATCACCCAAATGGCCCTTTCTGTGTATATATACGAGAGGGCACGAAAAATTGTGCACAGGTAGGGTCCCTAAGCCTGGCCAGCAATCAGGGCCAATTGGGGCCTTCCAGCTGCTGGCTGCAATCTTCCATCTGGCTGCCCAGGGCCTCCCTTCCTTAGCTGCTGGCTGCCAGACAGGGCCTTCCTTCATTCTGCGCCACCCCCTGGTTGTCTGCACACATCATAGCGGGCGATCAAACTCCCAGTCTCCTGGTCAAACTCTCAAGGGGACAGTTTTCATATTAAGTTTTTATATATTTACTAGAGGCCAGGTGCACAAAATTTGTGCACAGAGGGGCAGGAGAAGGGTGTCCTTCAGCTCAGCTTCCTCCCTCTCAAATCTGGGATCCCTTAAGGGATGTCTGACCGCCCGTTTAGGCCAGATAGGATCGGGCCTAAACGGGCGGTCAGACATCCCTCTCTCAATCCATGACTGTTGACTTCCAACTGCTCGCCTGCCTGCCTTCCTGATTGCCCCTAATTGCTCTTGCCTGCCAGCCTAATCATCCCCTAACCACTCCCCTGCCAGCCTGTTTGCCTCTAAATGCCCTCCCCTGTGGGCCTGGTCACTCCTAACTGCCCTCCCCTGTAGGCTTGGTCACCCCTAACTGCTCTCCCCTGCAAGCTTGATCTCTGCCAACTGCCCTATCCTGCTGGCCATCTTGTGGTGGCCATCTTGTGTCCACATCGGGGCAAGATCTTTTGACCACATGGGGGCAGTCATCTTGTGTGTTGGAGTGATGGTCAATCTGTATATTACTTTTTTTATTAGATAAGATAGATGCCTGGTCCATGGGTGGGGGCCAGCTGGTTTGCCCTGAAAGGTGACCTGGATCAGGGTGGATGTTCCCTTGGAGTATGGGGTGGCCGGGGTGAGGGGCATGTGGTGGTTTACAGGCTGGCCACACCTCCCGGCGACCCAACCGGAGGCCCTGGTATCTGGGATATATTTATCTTCTACAATTGAAACTTTGTAGCCTGGAATGAAGCCAAGCCTGGTGCTGCACAGCCATTGAAACTTTGTTGCTCTATGCGGAGGCCTGGGTGCTTGGCTTCCTCCATTGCCAGGGGCAACTCAAGCCTCCCTCCTGCTCTCTCTGTGGCTGTAGCCATCTTTGTTGGGTTAATTTGCATACTTGCCCTGATTGGCTGTTGGGTATGGCTGGTGGGTGTAGTGGAGGTAAGGTCAATTTGCATATTACTCTTTTATTAGATAGGAGAGATATATTTTTATTGATTTCAGAGAGAAAAGGAGAGAGAGAGAAAGAGATAGAAGCATCAAAGATGAGAGAGAATCATCAATTGGCTGCCTCCTACACACCCCATACAGGGGATTGAGCCTGCAACCTGGGCATGTACCCTGACCGGGAATCAAACTGTGACCTCCTGGTTCATGGGTTGATGCTCAACCACTGACTCATATCGGCTTTACTATGCTGACTCTTTGTAGGCACACTTTCCCTCACCTCTAAACTCTAGCCACTTCTTCTTCTCTGATCTGTTTTCATCCCTATGGTTTTGTCTCATCCAGAATGTGATATAAATTGAATTAAACAATAGTTAGCCTTCTGAGACTGATTTCCTTCACTCTACATAATGCCTTTGAGATTCATCTATCTTGATGTATGTATTAATAGTTCATTCCTCATTATTGCTGAGTGGTATTCCATTCTATCGATATACCACAGCTTGTTTATGCATTAACTCATTGAATTATATGTGTCTTCTGGCTCTGTAACTTACTCAGCTTCTTCCTTTTTAGTAAGGAAAATGTACTATTATCATAGGATTATTGTGGGGATGAAATGACTTAATACATGTGAAGTGCTTAGGTAACACCTGGTACATTGTAAGTGCTCAGTAAATATAATTCATTATTATTGTCCCCAATATTAGTAAAGATTTTGAGGTAGGAAAAAATTGATAAGTTCAAGGAATAGTAAGAAAGCCAGTGTGCCTGGAGTGTGATGAGCAAGTAAAATACAGGAAGAGGTATATAGGAATCAGGTTCCAAAGGGCCTGATGGGCTATAGGAGGGATTTTTTTTTTTTCAGTCTGTTTGCAGCAGAAACCCAGAGATGGATGATAATCTGGTTTGTGCCTTTAACAGATCGTTCAGACTGCTGTGAGGACAATGGGTTTTTGGTGGTGGTAAGAAAGAGCAGGTAACCTTTTCAGGTTATTTCAGTGATCCAGGGAAAAGATGCTGGTGGCTTGGAACATAATGGTGGTGGGGTGGTAGAAGTGGTTTGATTCAGAGCATAGTATGGATGTAGAAACCTCAAAATTTGCTGGTGGATTCTCAGTGGACTACGTTCCCCATAAGAGCAGTGGAATAACTAGTCATAATTATCAACAGCAACACTCCTCTCTGTTATGACTTTAACAAAGATTTCCCGCATCCACTTTGGGACTGAACCCTAGCCTTTCATTCTGAAATTCACTTGAAGAAATAGCCTGTCTCTTCATACATCTTGAAATGACATCTAACTGACATTTTTCTTACTCATACTTACAACCCAGACCCATTTGTAAAAAACTGGCTTATGCCACAAAAACGTTTTCTCACAGCATTTTG
>PVJN01041029.1:0-18964 GCA_004026805.1 Lasiurus borealis
GAAATAAGTGCTTACTTTAAAAAATAGCTTTTAATTTATTTGGTCAATATAAAATAAATATATCCTTATTATAGAAGATTTTGAAAATGTCAAAAACAAGAAAGAAATTAAAAAATCATGTTTGTAGCCCCAATCCAAAAGATAACCATTAATAATACATCAGTGCATTTCCTTTGGGGCTTTTAGTCATGCACAGTTTAAAAAAAATTGCTGTGATCATCCTATATATAGAATATATATATACTTTTGTGTCCTATTTTCACTTCCAATTATAACACAAGCAAAAATGCACACTTTGAAAGCTGATGTGAGTACAGGGTTTAGTAAAAATATGTGTTTCATTTGAACTAGAAGTCAAAATTATATTACTTTGAGATCATAAAACATATTTCTTCATCATTTTATCACTCCCTCTTGCATTATTTAAGCTGAATATTATATTTTTTCTAGATTTGGAGTTATATTTTTTTGGACAGTAAATATGATTGCTAGCAGTTATTATATTTCATGACAAATTAAAAATGTTGTTTTAGCCCAACTGGCTTGGCTCAGTGGTTGAGTGTTGATCTAAACCAGGTCACTGTTCAATTCCCAATCAGGATATATGCCTGGGTTGAGGGCTTGATCCCCAGTATGGGGCATGCTGGAGCAGCTGATCAATAATTCTCTCTCATCACTGATATCTCTCTCTCTCTCTCTCTCTCTCTCTCTCTCTCTCTCTCTCTCTCTCTCTCTCCTTCTCCCTCTCTGAAATCAATAAAAATACATTTTTAAAATGTTGTTTTAAAGTTGTAAGTTTGCAGTAGGTCTGACATTTATATCCTATATAAAAAAAAAACCTAATATTCCACAGAATGACCAGTTGCTATGATGTGCACTGATCACCAGGGGGAAGAAGCTCAACTCAGGAGCTGCCCCTTGGTGGTCAGTGTGCCACTCAGCCAGAAGCTGGGCTCACAGCCAGGGAGCACAGTGGTGGCGGCGGGAGCCTCTTCTGCCTCTGCAGCAGAGCTAAGGAGCAGTGAGCAGGCGGGCGGTAAGGAGTGAGGGATCCTGGACTGCGAGAGGGCAAAGGCTGGGCTGAGGGATACCCTTCCCTCCCCCTGTGCACGAGTTTCATGCACTGGGCCTCTAGTCATGGAATATTTTATTCAATTAATTAACATATTATCAAAGATCTAGCATTACCTTTGAAATAAAATAATTCTACTTCTTATAATAGCCTTCTGTGAGTCAATGACTTAAAAAACCCAAATTACAAATATTTATTAAACTCTTCAATGTTACATCAGTTTTCATCCCATTTACCCATACTGCAGTCCTGATATAAGATACCATAAGGAGTTGTAATCAAGAATTAACTTTTTCTTTTTAAAAACTGTCAAAAGCTTGCTACACCAGCATCCAGCGACAGGAGGAGAAATGTCTCCAGTCTACTACACTCCCCTTCAAGCCAAGTTTTAATTTGTTGAGAAGGGGGGTGGGGATCCTATAAAAATCTTGGCAAAATGCAGAGCTGCTAATTTAATCAATTTTAGTAGTTAAGGCAGTGATTTCAAGTGCTAACGCAATCTGTTGAAAGAACTAATTTCCAAGGTAGAGGAGATTCATTTATTTCTACTTTTCCTTCCCAGTTTTCCAATCTAAGGGAATGTGGGTAGCCATCATGAAACCACTGAGAGATTCCCTTTCTCCTCCTCCCCCCACACATATACACATACACACATCAAGATTTAGGAGGTTTAGGCTTTAACTCAAACTCTAAAGTAACAGAGAAATATACTCTCCTTTTCCCTGGAGAGTCTTCAAGAACCAAATGAAGTAGATCTTAACAGATGTAGAAATATACACCTGCCTGAAAGTGCAGTAAGAACTAAAATTGGCCATTCTAAGTGCCAGGAAAGTGACTTAAAGCACTTAGGAGTTTAGGGCAGGAAGAGAGCATTCCTTCTATGGTGCTCAATAAAGGATTCCTGGAAGAGGAACTTTGGACATTCGCATTAAAAGATAGGATTTGAGGAGGTAGAAGTGGTAGGGAAATTTAGGTAAAGTAAGGGTCATGAAAAAGACATTGCAAGAAAACACAGGACTGGTTTGGGGTATGTTTCCATTTGGTGGATTCCAGGGTTCATATGGGAATTGTAGGGAATAAATATAGTTGGGTTCAACTCTGTCTAAACAGAGTTCAAGTCAGGAATCTATTGGGTGGGGACCTGCCAGGAATCTGTTTATAAGAGAGACTAAGCAGCCTTCCAGGAAAAAATTACACACACTCTGCCTAATAATACAGTATGAAGAATTAAGAGAAGGGGGACTTGAAATTTTTATTTGCTTATTTTTAACTAGATTTTGTCAAATGATAAAGGGAGGTATTCAATAAAAAATGCTTCTTCCGCCCATCTGGTGTGGCTTAGTGGTTGAGCATCAATCTATGAACCAGGAGGTCTGAGGTTCGATTCCCAGTCAGGCATATGCCCAGGTTGCGGGCTTGATCCCCAGTGTGGGGCATGCAGGAGGCAGACAGTCAATGATCCTCTCATCTTTGATGTTTCTCTCTCTCTCTCTCCCTTCCTCTCTGAAATCAATAAAAAATATGTAAATATTTTTTAAATGCTTCTCCCTCCCATCCCAGTCCCCTAGAGGGGAAGGGATGGATTTTGAGTTCATCCCAGTGGCCACTGTTCATATTAGATCTTCCAGCCCAGCCTATGAACCCACATTAGTTGTCATGTAGAAAGAAGGGGTTCATAGTTAAGGATGGAAGATTTACGTTCACTAAAAACTCTTAAAAAATATGAGGAGACAAAATGTTCACAGGAACAGTTTGGGTACCTTGGCATCAGAGTATAGCTCAAAAAGGTGAGAATAAATCCTGTCTACCTGTGTAGGGACGCCACAGGGCTATGACAATAGAAGGGCTCCAGGGACAGAGTGAAGCGTTGACACATCAAATCTTTCAGCTCACCAGTGACTCAAATGGTGCAGGTCAGGCCCAAGGCTCTGGAGATAACGGCACCACTGACTTCTAAGCAGGGAGAGAAGCACTAAAAGGTAGAAACACAGAAAGCAGCTCAAGGGCCCCGAGTCTGTGGAATTTCTCATTCTCAATGGTACAAGGTGAAATCAGAGGTGTCCTTGTAGTGTGGTTGGTGGATTAGAGTTAGACTTTTGGAATTGGCATTGACACTTACTAGTTCCTGCTGGAACCTTCTGCACAGGGGATTGTAAGGATTTGCTCAGGTAACATAGGTGAACAATGTGATGCAGTGTCCGGTTCATAGTAATCTTTACTGTCATTTTTTCTTTAAAAAAAAAAACAACACAAAACTTGAGCTGAAACTGGTTTGGGTCAGTGGATAGAGTGTCGCCCTGCGGACTGAAAGGTCCCAGGTTTGATTCCAGTCAAGGACATGTACCTTGGTTGCGGGCACTTCCCCAGTAGGAGGTGTGCAGGAGGCAGCTGGTCGATGTTTCTCTCTCATCGATGTTTCTAATTCTCTATCCCTCTCCCTTCCCCCTTCCTCTCTGTAAAAAGTCAATTAAAAAAAAATACACACACACACACACACACACACACACACACACACACACATATATATATATATATATATATAACCCTTGAGGTATAATTGATATAGAATATTAGTTTCAAGTGTAGAACACAATGATTTGATATTTGTAAATATTGAGAAATGATCACTCTTTCATGTTATTATTCTTATCAAGGTGCTCACCAGGATGTGGATATCTCAGAGAAAACCCAGGGGGAAAACAAAAGAGCCAAAGAAAAGGGGCAGGACCTTGGAAATAACAGGGGTCTTTGCAGCAGGGGGGAGGGCTGAGCTAGGAGAATGCTGTTGATTTTTGTGAAGGTGAGTCTGCTGATTTTATTCCCAGGCCTCTGAATCCTCAGGAGACCAGGCTAGTCAGGCCAGACACGGAGTGAGGCTGGAATTCACAGTGGATTTTGAATGTTTAGCTAGGAAGCTTGGTTTCATTTAAGACAGTGATCGGCAAACTGCGGCTCACAAGCCCCCGCGGTTTGCCGCTCTGTTGACTAATGAGTTTGCCAACCACTGATTTAAGAGGTTATGAAGAACTGAAAGCACTGTATTAAGATTAATCCAGAGGTCTATTAAGAAGTCAGAGAAGGGGAAGCTTCAAGAAAGAGAGACCAATTATATGATTATTACCATAGACTGTGGGAGAAGCCATAAGGAGCTGAAATAAGTTGGTAGCATTGAGAATGGAAATGAAGAGACAGATGTGAGCGAAACGCTTGGCAACAGAACTATCCCGGGATATATAAAGCATCTGCCTGACCAAGTTTTCAATGTGTTCCAGTCCAAATCCTAGAGTTTTAGAAACTATGCAAACCAGCACCTTGCCGTATACAATCCAACAATGTATTGGATTTTTCCCACTGTTTGCATATATTGTTTTAAATAATTAAATGTTTTTTCTAGACCAAATTTCTAATTAATTTTTTTACCACAACCTTAAATGATGACTCTCTAGCACAGATATCTTAAGTGATTTTCTTTTCCCAGTTCAAATTTATAAATTTTAACTATTTTACCATCTGCTGACCCATTATAAATTAAATTACTAATGAAGTTTATAGTAAGTGGCAAATATATAACCAGATCACCAGAATTTAAGAAAATAATTGACATGAATGATATTTTTTATTGTCATTACTTTCCATTATCTTTCTGATAGTGTAATATTGATATTAAATTCAGAACTAAGAGTTAGAAACACTTAAAAATGATAGTAAATCATAGATATAGAAAACAGAAAACAGGTTGCTAGAGGGGAGGAGGATTGGGGGACTGGGTGAAAAAGGTGAAGGAATCGAGAAATACAGATCGGTAGTTACGAAATAGTAACAGGATACAAAATACAGCACAGGAAATATAGTCAATAATCTATATACAGAAAAACCATGCAACTGAATGGTGGAACTACCAGAACGACTGACCAGTGGCTATGACATGCACTGTGGGAGTGGGGCCAGTGGCCCCTCCCCCATGCCAGCCTGTCCCCGATCGGTCCCCCCTATCCCTCCAGATCACTTAAGTGTGACCTTCAGCGATTCTAAGGAAATGCTCTCTAGCCTTCATATACCAGGAACCTGAATGACGAGTGATCAGGAGGAAAATTGCTCATGGTCTTGACCATCACGCAGGTGTCCAGGAGAGGTGTCCTACACAACCACCATTTTCCCCGCCCCAAATTGGCCCCCTCACACCCATGCAGTCAGGTGCCCAGCACAACCACCATCTTTCTGTGTTCTCTCTCCACTGTTCACTACCAAAGAGGGCAGCCACATCACACCACGACCTCTCTTTACTATAAAGTTTAGAGGGTTTGTCAGCAGGGAACTAAACCGCATTTCCTGTGTAGGGGGAGGCTTAGAAACAGAAGCTGTAAGTGTCCCTGACACTAAAGCACCTTTGAAGCTTCAACTCATCTGAAAGCCAACAGCTTCTAAAACCCTTGGAATTTCCTGATAGGAATAATAAAGGTGTTCTTTAAGCCTCACCCGAGGATATGTTTTAATTGATTTTAGAGGAAGGAAGAGAGAGAAACATTGATTGGTTACCTCCTGGGGATCAAACCCGCAACAAAGATATGTGCCCTGACAGGGAATTAAATCCACACAATATTTCTGGTGTACAGATGACACTCCAACCAACTAAGTCACCTGGCAAGGGCCAAATTATGTGTTCTTAAACAAATATCACACTGAGTATTTTCTTCTCTTGTGTTTATTTTCATATAATTTCAGATTTATAGGAAAGCTGCAAAAATAGAACCAAGAACTCCCTTCTAGCCTTTGCCCAGATTCCCTAAATATTAACATTTGACTATTTGAATACGCTTGTTTTATCCTTCCCTTTTCCTTTCTCTCTCTGAACCTTTTGAGAGTATCTTATGAAGCCCCTTTACTAATCAATAGTTCATTGTGTATTTCCTAAAAACAAGGAATTCTTTTGCAATAGCCACAGTACAATAACCAAATCAGGAAATTAATATTGATACAATACTATAGCTAATCTTGTTCATGTTTTTCCAACTTCCCCAACAATGTCCTTTATAACAAAAGAAAATTCTGGGTCAGGCTTTGCTTTCAGTTATGTCTTTTTAATTTTCATTCTTAGCATTTCATGATATTGACTTTTTTTTATAATAAAGGCCAGTCATTTTGTAGAATATCCCTTAACTTAAAGTTGCCTGATCTTTTCTCATGATTAGATTCAAGTTATGCATTCTTGGCAAAAATACCATAGAAATGATGTTATGTTCTTAGTATATCTTACTAGGAGGCACATAATGTCAATTTGTCTGATTATTGATGTTGAGCATGAACAGTTCTGCATCCTATATTTTCATTTACAATACAAAATTTCTCATGTCTTTCAAAATTCATGGAACATCATTTCAGTGTCTACATAGTATTTCATTTATGTACATGTCATAATTTGTTAATCGATCATATTCCAGTTTCATGTGTCACTACATTGCTAAGAACTAGAGTTATATAACAACGAAGTCATAGATGTCTTATTTTAATGGAAATATTTTGTGTTTTGCCATTAAATATTTTATTGGCTGTTAATTTGAAATGTTTTTCAAATTGTTAGAGAAATACTTTTCATAGGCGTGATTAAAATTTAACAACCAAGAAATATCTGCTTGTTCATTACTCATTCATTCATTACCATATTCCTCTAATTGCCTGCCCTCTACCGTGGTACAACATAGCACAATGTGTGTGTCCAAACTATATATTTTTTTAAAAATATTTTTTATTGATTTCAGAGAGGAAGGAAGAGAGAGTGAGAAATAGAAACAGTCATGATGAGAGAATCATTGATCGGCTGCCTCCTGCACACCTCTATTGGATGTGCCCTGTAACTCAGGTATGTGCCCTTACCAGGAATCTCCATAGGTTGATGCTCAACCATTGAGCCACGTCAGCTGGGCTCTCTGTTTTTAAAATCCTTGCCCGACTTCATTCTTCCATTAATTTTCAGAGAAAGTGGAGAGAAGAGGGAGAAACAGAAAGAGAGAAACATCAATGTGAGAGAGACATATTGATTGGTTGCCTCAGCAACAGAAGTATGTGTCCTTAACTGGAATTGAACCTAGGACCCTTCATTCCTCAGGCTGATGATCTATCCACTGAGCCAAATTGGTTAGGATCAAGCAATATTTCTTTATGATGCTATGTTCTCTTGCCCTCTGGAAATTGTCTCTGTTTGTTTGGAACTTGCCCTTCGAAAACTGCCCCTTCAGCTCCTTCTCAGAACAACTATATTTTATCAGCAATTTCAAATTCTACCCTCTCCATTCTGAGCTCTGTCTACCTGCTGACCTTGGCAGAGGGATGAGAAAAAGGACTTGGTAGCTGTGGCAAGCAACAATGGCGAGAAGCTGATAGGATGAATTTGCTACCTGAGGTTAAAAGTTCAGCAGTTTCAAGCAAGTGCAGGGTAAGAGGATGAAGTTCTTTTATCAAAGACAAAGCTCTTTTATCTTCTTTTGGATAACTAAGAGTTTTGGTCATATAAGAGAGTTTTTGACATCCTTAGACTTACATAGATGATGTTCCACTGGAGTGTCTTTGAGAGCAGGGTTCACAAGAAGATATCAAGCTGTTGTTGCACTCTAGTAATTGTTACTAATCACAAACTATGGAAGTACATAAAAGACTTACTTATATGCTTAACCAGCTTACTCAAGTTTCAACTCAGGAGGTATAAACGTGAAACCTTTTTCTCCCATGGGTCCAACTGCACTATGTTTAATCCCTCTGTCCCTTTAACATCTTGGGCAAATTCTGTAACTTGCTGATCCCTTTCGAATGCTAAAAGTCAAGCCCTTAAAAAATTACTATTATACCCTTCAAACATAAATGGTGCACTTAAAACATGCAATATTATGGATATACTTATACTAAAAAATTATTCATTGTTTATCTGAAATTCAAATTTAATTGGGTGTTCTGTATTTTTTAATCTGGCAACCCTAAATTTTACTTCATTTTTCCTCACCTACTTCACTTCCCAGAGAAAGCGTGCCCCAAAGATGGAAGGATGTAGAGTGGAGAAGAGGCATGGTCTACATTGATATTTCTCCCTCCTCAGCTTTCTCCTTTTGCTCCTCTGATGTTGAGGTGGCAAGGAAGGGTGGAAAAGGAAAACATCTCTGACTCCACTCCCATGACCTAATCACCTCTCAAAGTTTCCACTTCCAAATACCATCGCTTTGGGTGTTGGGATTTCACATATGAAATTTGAGGGAACATAAACATTCAGTATTTATCAGTTTTCTTCAGTGAATGTTATCTTTTTAACTCTTACTTTTAAGTCTATTTTGAGTTAATTTTACACACAGGTATTTTAATAAATATTGTTGGTACATGGAAAATATACATGTTTCATATATAGATGCTAAGTGGTCTAGATTTGCTTTATTAAGATGGGCTTCCTGAAATATAATGAACAACATAAACTGATGAACAAAAACAGATCCAGAGGCAGAGAAACATTGATCAGAACCTCAAACCTCAGGGAAGGTAGGGGAGGATGGGGGCAAGGGGGAGAGATCAACCAAAGGACTTATATTCATGCCTAATCAATGGATACAGACAACAGGGGGGTAAGGGCATGAATGGGGGGGATTGGGTAATGGGGGAATAAGGACACATATGTAATACCACAATCAATAAAGAAATTTTTTTTTAAAGATGGGCTTCCTGAAACACCACTATCTTAGATAATTCAGTATTCAGTACAGCAGCAAAAACTTAGCACTTTAAATCTGGCTGGATTGCAGATAGAGACTGACATGTTAGATTTAGTACAACTGTAGAATTGATACTCAAATCTCCCGTGCTGCACAGTTTTCCCATATGTTGCATAAAAATGCTATATAGTTTCTCACTCATGAGCTGCTATGTTAGGGTGTTAGCTGGTTTTATGCCCTCAACTTGCTTAATGTTTTCATTTATATACAATAGAATTTTATACCATATAGGCCAAACCATCTATTGCAAAATAATTTACAGTAAAATCATAATAAATTTATACAAAGTATTGATTTAACATTAATTTTCAAACTGTGAAAATCAATGAGCCATAAATCCGTAAATAAATTGGTGAAACAAAAGACGTGAATGACAAGAAAAATTAGTCACTCTGTTGTGTATGTGCTTTTTAGATAGTTAAATATAGGAAGGAAATATCTATGGGAGAAGGCTTCATAAAATTTAAAATTAGCAACATATAAAAATAACAAGGCACAAAGAAGTAGGCTCTCACAACAAAATTGTGAAGAATACCACCCAAGAATCTGGTTCATCATCTTGACATATTGGCATCCCAATTACTTTGAATGATACCCTGCAAAGTAAAATATCTTCACATTCTTGTGCTTCCAAAAAATTTTGGAGCAGATCGGGTAGCACAATCTATTTAATTTTTAGAATATCATGTTTCTGTTTGTGTGCATATGTTTGAATATCTTTACTACTGCAAAGACCACACTGAAGGTATCACCTTGGCCACATAACACTCTACATTCCCAGTGGGTGTTTGGTCCCCTCTGCTTACTTCATACGCAATCCCTGAGTCTGGGTTTGATAACTGCAGTAATGGGAGCTTAGGACTTCTGATACATTATGGTCTCTTCAGTTTTCACTGATTACTTAGAGACTATGGCAATGCCAGTTAGTCTTCATTTTGGTCAGAGAAAACCTTTTTTCTAAGACCATATTTACCCTTGCAACCCAATCTCAGTGGTGTCAACTGGGCATAAGAGAGACCAAACAAGGACGTCACTATGTTAATGAAGATACCATTATCATTGCTTGAGAAAAAGCGTAAGTCCTTCCTTTGGGCATATTTAATTAATATTTGCTGTCTTTATATTGCCATATATATTCTAATTTGGGGGGAATATCTACATTCTATATTCTCATCCTAGCATCTATCTATTAAAATTTTTGTGGATGTTTATAGACCTTCTCCCTGGAAAATCTGCAGGCAATCTGGTAACTCTATATTTATATAAAAGCCAAAAAATTAGGAATAGATCAGAGATCTGGGAGAGAATAAGGATCATATCCAAAGAAATCAGTTGAGAATCAGCTTTAAGTATAAATAAATCACAATTAACATTTTGTGGAGCAAAAATTCATGAAAATAAATATACTAATTGTTTCTTCCTACATATTATAAATAAATATATCATGCCATGGGTAAAGATCTTAAGTAAACAATTGCCAAATGAGAGTCAAAATTCTCCAGCATATATTCATTGACAAGAGACTGCTATATAGTCTTCTAAAAAATCTTAATACCCAATTTATTTACTCTAAAGAATAGGGCATATACAGTCAAAATCACTTTAGGCCTTATTTTTTCCATCTGAAATATATAGTACTAGTGTTGACTTCTTAAAAGTCTAATTCCCAGCAACAAATACTGTATATACACACTTGCAATTTCTGACTGATTAGAGCGCCCTCATGTGTGTCTTTCTTGTAATATTTTAGACATCTAAAAAAGTATTAATCTCAGCAGCCCTACAATTATGTCTTTATTTTCCCATATATAATAACTTCAAGTATCACTCAGTAAATTCTAAAGAGTGTGATAATCCTAGTACATCTCACTAACTTTTCATATGCCAAATTTTATTCTAAAGTAATGAAGTTATTCTTGTTGTGGTTTAAATTTTAATGAATTAAAGGTGTTTTCCTTTAAAGCTCCTAAGATAAGTTTTTCATTATAATATTATTTTATTATCATTCCTGAAGGAAAATATGTAGCCAATTAAGTTGTTAATTGTATGTGATAACTTGTCAGTACCTTTTAAGGGGTGGATAACAGATCAAAGGGCCAATTGTATCTAATTTTTTCCAAATAAAAATCTGTCTAAATCATTGCAAAAATATTTCTTTCTATTTAAAAAGACAATATTAGAAGAATCCAAAAGAAAACCTCATTTTTTGAAAACTACATAAAATTTAAAAATCTCAAATCCAATCACATTTTTTAAAATATATATTTTATTTTTTTTATAGAGAGGAAGGGGAAGGGATAGAGAGTTAAAACACTGATGAGAAACATCGATCAGATGCGTCCTGCATCCCCCCCCCCCCCATGGAGATATGCCCACAACCAAGGTACATGCCCTTGACCAGAATTGAACCCGGGACCTTTCAGTACGCAGGCCAATGCTCCATCCACTGAGCCAGACCGGTTTTGGCAACCCAATCACATTTTAAATGGCATTTATCCAACCAATATTTTCAGAGGGCCCACACTATGTGCCAGACATGAGATGTCAAACTGAAGAAAACCAAAGTCACTAAAGCAAAGCAAAAAAGCACTGGAGTTTTTTTTTCTTCTATAAAATGACTTAGAAAATAACTGTCTCATTCAAGAGAGTTGCTACAAATGTCTAATAATATGACATATGTAATCACATTTTTTTTCTAATTTTTTTATTTTTATGTATATTTTATTGATTTTTTACAGAGAGGAAGGGAGAGGGATAGAGAGTTAAAAACTTCAATGTGAGAGAGACATTGATCAGCTGCATCCTGCACGCCCCCTACTGGGGATGTGCCCACAACCAAGGTACATGCCCCCGGACGGGAATCGAACTTGGGACCTTTCACTCTGCAGGCCGACACTCCATCCATTGAGCTAAACCGGTCTCAGCTGTAATCACATTTTCTAAAGAGAGAAGTGTTATTGAAATGTGTGCCAGAGAAACCTTGGTGATTCCATGGACATATTTTATGGGTTGCTTTGTATGTGGTAAATACTTGAATGTGAGAGTCCAATATTTCTTAATAAAATTTTTCTTCAAATTTTCATGACATAAGAGAAAGTGAGAAGAAAGAATTATGTCTCCTAAGAAGTCTGAACTATTGTTTTCTTCACTGCCTTTTGATGAATCTTACAGAAATTGCTTGTGAAAAGGGGACACCTACAGTCAGCCCACACAGGCACAAGTACAGCCTTAGTAATTACCTTAGTAAAAACCTCAGTCACCATTTCATTATCCTAAAACAGAGTACTTTTTAACTGCATGGTGGCATTCCTTTGCTGTCCTCTTGTTACCTATTATTTAGGTCCTCCACAGCCCCCTTCCCCTCTCCCCTCCCTCTCCCTTATCTAGCATATTAATATATTATTTTTTTAATAGAGAGGAAGGGAGAGGGACAGAGTCAGAAACATCGATGAGAGAAACATCAATCAACTGCCTCTTGCACACCCCCTATCGGGGATGTGCCTGCAACCAAGGTATATGCCCCTAACTGGAATCGAACCTGGGACCCCTCAGTCCCCAGGCTAACGTTCTATCCACTGAGCCAAACTAGTCAGGGCTAGAATATAATTTTCAAAAGTTAAAAACATGACTCTTCTTCAAATATACAAAGAAAATATTTCAAAAAATTTTATTTCACTCATTAAATAATAAAAGAGCAAAAATAAATATTAAGACTGGTTCATACAGAAAAAAAATCAAGGAACAGAAAATTTATATAATCAAAGGAATGCTGAAATAAATTTGTGAGTGCAAATTCCTGCAAGGGAAGAAATAAAATATTTGGGGTTGTTTTTTGTGGTTTCTTTGTTTTGTTTTCTTTGTGGTTTTTAAAACATTGGTCAGCTTCCTCCTGCACACCCCCTACTGGGGATGTGCCTGCAACCAAGATACATGCCCTTGACTGGAATCAAGCCTGGGACCCTTCAGTCCAAAGGCCGACGCTCTATCCACTGAGCCAAACCGGTTAGGGCTTGGGGTTTTTGTTTAGTTTAGTTTTGTTTTTTATCAGATGCAAATTCAATCTCTGCGACAAGATTTGTATTTGTATTGCTAAGGACAGGAATCATTTTCATTGCTCTATAACAGAAAGAGCAATTGCTTTATCAATTGTCTATAGGTTAACGACTACCTCTATAAAGTTGAGAAAATCAAATGAAGATGTTCAGCCCTACATAACCAGATAACTCCCAGAGGGTCTGCTAAATTACATCCTGTATTCTATTGAAAGGACACCAGTAATCTCTTTTGCTTATTTTCAATTTTTGGATTTTTTTTTTTTTTGTAATACCCTTTACCCTAGACTAGAAAACTTTACTTTCTGTTTTTCTTTGTATCAGTCCTCTTTCCTTCATAGAATGCTTTTTCCTCTATTCATGACCAGTTATATCTCGTTCTTCCTTTAAATCTGGGCCTCAGCTTGTTTACTTTGAACATGTTTTTGTTTTTTTCCTTCTTTCACTCTTATGTGATGTTGTGGCTGATCCTCAGCTCATTCGCTAAACATTTGAAGATAACGTGAGGTGTTAATTTTTTATTTAGGGGGATAGTGCGATGGTATTATTTTTGTTAAATGATCTTTATTGATTTGGCATATGTATATTCTAAGTTTTGCTTTAAACTCTGAGTATAAAGAAGCATAAGTGCTATGTATTTACAGTCCCTGACTTTCTTCTTGTTTTATTGATTACTAAGAGAATGGTGTTAAAATCTCTGATTATAATTGTGGATTTGTCTATTTTGGAGACAAATTAATATTTACATCATCTATTTCTAAGCTTTCTTTATAGCTATACTAATAAAAGAGAAATATGTAAATTGACCATCACTTCGTGACACCCACAACCAATCAGGAGTATGCAAATTAACCCGACAAAGAAGGCGGTGGCTCCCCCCACCAGCCACTCGGGGCCTCTGGGCCTCCCTGCCATGCTCCATACCTGTCAACCATCCTTGCAGCCTCCCTGTGGCCCAGCCCCCAGCCTCAGAGGCAACCCTCTGATGCCTGAGGTCATAGCTCTCAGGGTCTGGCATCTTCCTCTACTCCACCCCTGCTCCACTGCTCTGGTAAACAAAACCCTAGCATTGGAGCAGCCTCACAGGCACAGACGTGACATGAGCTCACTCGGTGCACAGTTAGTGGACCAGCCAACGGGCGATGGTGGCAGCTGTGGCGGCAGCGGCAGGAGACTCAGCTTTGTTTTGAATAGATAAAAGAGGCAACCTACACGGTAACCTAAATTATCAGATCTCCCTCCTCCCTATCTCGCCAAATCAAGAGGGAATGGGGCAATGGGCATGAAGGGAGGGCAGAGGAAAAAGAGGATGAGGAAGGGGGCCAGGTGCATCCCACTTTCACAATGGGAAAGTGAAATACACTAATGCACCCAATCGCTCCAGTCCTCCCAGCCTGCCTCACTCCCTCCACCTCTCCCCTCTGTGCGTCCCTGGGAGTGCCAACACTGCACAGAGGAACTCTCTAGAGAAGGAGGGCGAAGAGGAAGTAGCGCCATTGCGCCACTGCTGTACAGGCTGCTGGAGCCAGCCCACCGCGTGCCAACAGCCAGGGGAAGGAAGGCCCGTTCTTGCATGCATCTTCATGCATTGGGCTTCTAGTATATATATGAATATCCTATCTAATAAAAGAGTAATATGCAAATTGACTGTGCCTTCACTATACTACCAGCCACACCCACCAGCCAATCAGGAGTGAGTATGCAAATTAACCCCAAGCAAGATGGCTTGAGCCACAGAGCAAGCAGGAGGGAGGCTTGGGTTTCCTAGGCAAGGGAGGAAGGAGGAAGCCAGGCTTTCCACACACCCTGGCCAGCAAAGGCCTCCACTCAATGCTACAAAGTTTCAGTTACAGAAGATATATTAATTCCAACAAAAAGTGTGGCAGTCACGGAACTAGACAGAGCAGGAGGCTTGGGTTGCCTCCAGTGATGGAGGAAGCCAAGCTTTCTGCAGCCCTGGCTTTCCTTGATCCAAACAGTGCTATGATGTGCACTGACAACCAAGTGGTGGTACAGAATGAAGGAAGGCCCCAGCCAGCAGCTGGTAGTTGGGGAAGGAAGGCCCCGATCGCCCTGATCATCAACCAGGCCTAGGGACCCTACCTGTGCACGAATTTTGTGCACCAGACCTCTAGTTAAATACATAAATGATTAGGATTGCAATTTCCTTTTGACAACGATCCCTTTATCATGAAATAAGCCTCTTATACTTGGTAAAAAAAAAAAAAGCTGTATGAATAGATACATAGGGGATTCATTATTCACTTTTATCCGCTTTTGATATGTTAAATAATTTGCATAATACATTTAAAAATAGGAGGGAAGCCGTCATCAAAGTTTAAAAGGTTGGAAACAATTGAACAGTAGGCTACATGGAAACATGGAAACTTAAACTGGGGCAAGAAGACAGCACTATAGGGTATGAGCAGGGGATTCTGGAGAGTAAAAGATAGCACGAAGGGAGGCTCTTGATACATGAGAGAAAAGAAAGGGAAACTGGAAGTAGGAAAAGGCTCCTAATCCTTGATGGGAGGACACCAAAACCACATATTCACTTTTCCACAGGACCTAGAATTGTCTTTGACTTCAGGGACTTTTGGAAAGTGGAAACTCTGGCTTTGCCAGGGGTAGCATCATTGCTCCATTCTGGTTAGTCTAGTATAGCCAGTCTGACCTCTTGACTTAACTGGTGTCATTATCAACCAATCAATGCCCAGCACACAGAGTGCCTATGGTCTCAGGGGTTGGGCCAAAAGAACCTAGCCATTTGGTAAATCTTTACCATGATTAATTTACCTAACCATCATCCATAGGCAATTCAGGGTAGAGTTTCTCATCATAACGTACACTTTTGGATTCCTAAATCCACCAAACTGAGGTACATGAAGCAGATCTGTTTAGGGCCTTTTAACATTGGGGGACTATCAGGAAGTCCCTTTGTTTCAACAACATCAACATCTGCCACATTCATTCCATTTCTCAACAACCATCTGAAGACTTAAACTCTGCTAAGTTCCTTCCTTGACTCTTCCCTCTGTCTCCCCTCAATTTTCTTATCAATCATTTTAGTGATCATGGTTTGAGTCAGATCCATACTGGGAAGCTGAGACAGCAAACAACTTCTCAGTATTTTTTTTTATTTTGCAGCAGTAGGGTTACAATTCCTTAATAAGCTAGTACCTCAGGAGTCAGATCTTCTACTATTTCTGAATTCCATTCTAACTTTTACCATTAGTAACTGAATGCAGTGCAGCTGCAGTTCCATACCATGGGTGACTAGATACTGCTTGTGTTCTGGCAAATTTCAACTTATTCTTCAAGACTCTTTCTAAACGCCACAAATGTAATGAAGCATTTCTTGCCTGACAAAGTTATATGCTCCCACTGCTTGTTTCTCTTGTATCTCACACAATCTTCAATTATAGTGTTTATAATTATATACTATAATTAGAGGCCCAGTGCATGAAATTCATACACAGGTAGGGTCCCTAGGCCTGGCCGGCAATCAGGACTGATCAGGTTTCCTGCCTCCCTGCCTACCCGTCTCCTTCCCTCGCCACCCACGTGCCACCACCATGCAATTCCCCCACCTCCCCGCCTCCCTATTTCCCTTGCTCCCTCAGCACCCCACTGCCACCACTAGTTGCCCACCATGTTCTGCACCGCCCTCTGCTGGTCAGTGCATGTCATAGCAAGCAATCAAACTCCTGGTCTCCTGGTCAAACTCCAGAGGGGACACTTTGCATATTAGCCTTTTATATATATAACTTATTTGGAGACCTGTTTAACCACTATTTCACTGTGGGATGGGAATTATGTCTTTTTAAATGTCTATCTCTCTAACATCTAGTACAATCCTTGACATTTAGTAAGTACTCAGTAAATGCTTTCTTAATTTAATCAATTAAAATATCTATTTCAAATATTTTAGATGCCAGTAGGAAGAAAATTTACTAGATAAGTCTGTCACTGTCAAATCTTGTCATCGTCTATTTTACTTCTTCAAACGTTACTTTGTCAAATTATCTGAATGGAATGCAGTTCCAAGTGTACTAATGAACTTTCAATATGCACTAATACTAGTATACCTTCAATGTGTTATAAATATGTTCAAATGAGAATTCAAACATTACATTAAGGTGTATAAATGTACTTTAGTATAAAAATATACTAAAATCATCAATGTACTAAAACATACTGATGCCTTGTTGTGACTGTAGCTGTATTATGTGAGATTATCTTTTTTCTATTCCCTAAATTCTCACATGTTTTAAAGTTTAAAATAAAAATATCCTTATAGTAGTTAACATGGTAGAATATATACAAATAAGTCTCCTTGAAAATTCACTACAGTCCAGAGCTTGGCCCTCAGTCTTTGCTATAGACCAAATGTTTATATACCTCCACACAATCAATATGTTGAAATCCTAACCCACAATGTAATGGTATTAGGAGGTAGGGATAAGTGATTAGGTCATGAGGGTGGAGTCTCCCTGAGTGAGATTTTATAAAAATAGTGTCTTTATAAAAATATTACAAAGAGCTCTCCATTGGCCTGCGGACTGAAAGGTCCCAGGTTCGATTCCGGTCAGGGGCATGTACCGTGGTTACGAGCACATCCCTGGTGGGGGTCGTGCAGGAGGCAACTGATTGATGTCTCTCTCTCATCAATGTATCTAACTCTCTATCCCTCTCCCTTCCTCTCTGTAAAAAATCAATAAAATATATTAAAAGTAAACAAAGAGCTCTCACCATCTTTCCAGCATGTGTGAAGAGAGAGCTAGAAAACCATGCTTGTCTGTGAACCAGGAAGCAGGTACTCACCAGACACCAAATCTGCTGGCACCTTGGTCTTGGACTTTCTAGGGTCCCGAACTGTCAGAAATAAATTTGTTCATTATGAGCCATCCAGTCTGTAATACTGAAGCCCAAAAGGTCTAAGGCTGCCTTACTGACCCCAAACCAAATCTGCTGGGAAGACAAACATTAGTCAAGGCTTTCATTCTTGGAGACTCAGGAATACAAAAAGAAAAGAAAAGAAAAGATAAAGCCAATATCTTAATCCCTAGTGAGAAGCAGATCTAATTCTGGTGGGGGTAGAGGGGAGAGAGGAATGTGCCTTTCTAACCAAGGAAAACGGTTCGGTAGTAGAACTAACCTGATTTAAGTACGCACAGTTCCAAAGTGAATAATGAAGGTTAAACAATGGCTTCGGTTTTACTCTGACCGACACAGGAGGAAATAAGGTGCAAATAATTTCATGGTTCAGGAGCCTCAAATATCACACACCACCCAAACTAACGTGGGCGGCAAAATTGTCGTAAATGGTTTTAAATCGGGTAGTGACCAATACAAAGACCAAGGATCACTATTTCCACTCGATGCTCAATGCATACCGTGTGTGTAGGAATGTAATTTACCCTTTCCAGGGAGGAAAGACTAAACCCCTGACCCAAGTTAACTTCGTCCACGTGGCATACAATACTTAATTTCCAGAACTGCGGGAAGACTTTTAAGGGTTATTTCCTTGGCGTGGATTATCTATAAATGAAAGGTGTAAAAAGGTCGGGGTTCAGAATGGAAAGGTTGTTTATTGGTGGCTGTGGAGGGAGGGGGAAGCGCATGGCAGAGAATTATTACCCTTTAAAACATATTCTGGCCGGGGAACAAGAGGCCGAGTTGTTTATTCTGCTTACGTTTTTTTTTTTTCATCCTGAAAAACCTTTTTGTTTCAGGACACGTTCACGTTCACAGAATTACAGTGAAGATAGAACAGAGCTCCCTATGCCTCGTACAAAGTTTCAAAACCCTCTCTTTTGTCTCCACCGCCACCTCCCCCTCCCTCCCTGCTCTCTGCCCCGTCCCCTCCCCGGGGTTTGGAGGGCTCAGCGCCCGCCGTGCAGCCGCGGGATCGGAGCAGAAACCCTGCGGCGCAGGGGCGATCGCTCCGCCGCCCAACCAACCGCAGCTGGGCCGGGAGCGACGCGACCGAAACCCCCGGCCGCGCGCGCTCCGCCCCGAGAGGCGCGGACTCCGCCAACGTGGCTCCTCCGGCTCCCGGGGCGCGAGCGCGCGCGCGCGGCGGGACCAGGGGG
>PVJN01041030.1:0-18964 GCA_004026805.1 Lasiurus borealis
ACTTCCAGTGTCTATGAGGCAAACTTAGCTATGGAGAAATTTGCAAATTATCTTGGGATTTTCTTTGGACTAGAATATTTTGACACCACCCATCTTGGTAAGAAGGAACATTCACTGACCACCTACTGCTTGTCATGTCAAATGATATGTTAGAATCTTTGCAGAGATGAGCTCATCAAATTCTAAAAAAAAAAAAAAAAGCTAAGAGAGATTCTCATTTCAAAATAGGGAACGGAGCTCAAATAATATTAACAAGTTGCAGAGCTGTGATTTACATTCACATCTGCTCACTCACTCATCCAAGCTCTTTCTGCTCCACCGTGCTGCCTCTCAAAAAGCAAAGCCTCCTTCTCTTCCCAAAAGTGGCCTGAGGTGACCTCTTAAAATGGTTCACTCTTCACTTGATCCAGAAAACCGCACAAAATCATGCAAATCAAGAGGTTCAAATCTTTGTGTTCACTTGGAGAACACTTGTGATATTGCCCAGGTCATTAAGGGTATGCATATCCAAAAAGACAGCAAGTAGTTGAAGGATGTCACTTTACAGAAGAAATGCGTTCTATTCCGTTGATACAATGGTCGAGTTAGGTATACCCAGGCCAACGAGTGAGGCTGGACTAAGGGACAGTGGCTCAAAAAAAGTGCTGAATTTTTGCTGCACAAGCTTCAAAGTGCAGAGAGTAGTGCTGAACCTAAGGATTTAGATGTAGATTATCTGGTCGTTGAGCACATCCAGGTGAACAAAGCTCCCAAGATATAGTACAGAACCTACAGAACTCACAAGTGGATTAACCGGCACATAAGCTCTACTTGTCACAGAGAGATGATCTTATTGAAAAAGAGCAGATTATTCTGAAGTCAGAGAGGAGGTTGCACAGGAGAAAACAATGAAGAAATTTATGACCCAGGAGTAAATTAAGCCAGTATAAAATAAATGTGAGTAAAAGTTTTAAAAAAAGGCAAGCCTTCTGAAATTCACCCATGTTATATGATTTGTGTGCAATGAAGAGAAAAAATAAACCTGGAGAGTGATGAAGATTTTTACTCTACAGAAAACTTGACGTTTCCCGTGAAAAGGTATAAATG
This sequence comes from Lasiurus borealis, assembly GCA_004026805.1. Classification (NCBI taxonomy): domain Eukaryota; kingdom Metazoa; phylum Chordata; class Mammalia; order Chiroptera; family Vespertilionidae; genus Lasiurus; species Lasiurus borealis. The sequence continues at coordinate 1,087 of PVJN01041030.1, forward strand.
GTTTCAAATGGCAAACAAGCCTAGAAACTCTTTGGAAGGATTTGAAATATGATTGGTATACATAATCAGCACTGGCTAGTGTGACTCAGTGAGTTGGAGCATCATCCTATGCACCAAAGGTTACTGGTTTGATTCCAGGTAAGGGCACATACCTAGGTTGTGAGTTCAATGATTGATGTTTTTCTTCCTCTCCATCTCCCTCTCCCTCTCCCTCCCCTTCTCCCTCTTTTTATCCCTCTCCCTCTCCCTCTCCCTCTCCCTCTTTCTCTTCCTCTCTCTCAGTGGGGAAAGTGGATCTAAGTCATCAGTCAAACATCCCCCGAGAGGTCCCAGATGAGACAAGGTGATGGCTTTGCTGAGGGATCCCTGTCCTCTGAGTGCACGAATTTTTTGCACCGGGCCTCTAGTAAAGATATTTGTATTTCTAATGGGATATCCCTTTCCTTTGGGGGTAATGGAGATAATTGTCTAGTTTAAAGAATGTGGAGAAAATAGGTCCCTATTACAAAGAATAACATAAAACTTCTCTTTCTTAGCAAAGTGGGAATAAGTGATTACTTTTAAGCTAAAGGCAAGCATAGTAGCATGTATAATTCCACTTGGTAGAAAACTTCTCTTTCTTAGTGGGTAGGAGAAAAAGGTTGTCTACTACTCCCTCTCCCTCTCCTTCTCTCTCTCCCTCTTCCTCTTCCTCTTCCTCTCCCCCCCCCCCTTTCTCTCCCTCTCCGTTCCTCTCCTCCCATTCCTCTACTTCTACCTCCCCTCCACCTCCACCTCCACCTCTCCCTCCCATCAGTGAAACATATCCTTGGGTAAGGATTAAAAAAAAAAAAAAGAATTGTGTAATCAGACACATTCTCAGAATTGCATATGTAGATTTTTGCATTTTACTCCCACCCACACATACATGCAGTCACCGTTGCCCGAAACAGTTTGTGTCTGTTGGCAATTTTAGAACCAGATAGGATGAGGGTGGCTGGGAATGGTAGGTGGGAAAAAACTACATTTGCATTTCGAAAAGATCACACTGGCTGCAGTGCAAAGAACAGATTAGAGGAAGGCCAGATGAATGCAGGATGATAAGTTAGAAGTCTGTTAGAAGTCTACTTCAGTAGTCCTGGTGGAAGATAGTGATTCTTAGACTAGTCAGTGGATTTGAGTTTGAAGGTATGTCAGTGGGCCTTTGTGAATGACTGGATCTGGATGTTGAAGTGAGGAAGGTCCCAATAGAGCTCCTATTTTAGGGGAAAGATCAATACCGTGATTTTTGTATATGCTGAATTTGAATATGCTTAGTTAGGAAATGTTGAATTTGAGACTTCCAAATAGAAGTGTAGGGTAGGAAGTTGAAAATCCTATACAGTGGTACCTCAAGATACAAGTACCCTAACATACGAGATTTTTGAGATACGAGCTGTCGAGCGAGCGATTTTTGCTTTGAAATATGAGCAACATTTGAGATAGGAGTAATCGCATGGATTAGCCGGCTACACACGACCCACCAGTTTACTGAGACTTGAGTGTCTCATAGTTTCCCATGCCTCAAGGTTACAGAACGAATTAAACTTGTATCTCGAAGTACCACTGTATAATAAAAGGCTAATATGCAAATCAACCAAACAGCAGACAATCGGTCATTATGATGCACACTGACCACCAGGGGGCAGACGCTCAATGCAGGAGCTGCTCCCTGGGGGTCAGTGCGCTCCCAAAAGGGAAGTGCTGCACAGCCAGAAGCCTGGCTCACAGCTGTCGCGGGTAGCAGCAGTGACAGGAGCCTCTCCCGCCTCTGCAGCAGCGCTAAGGATGTTCAACTGCTGGCTTAGGCCCAGGATGGGGGGGGGGGGGGGGATCTAAGTCATCAGTCAAGTATCCCCCAAGAGGTCCTAGACTGCGAGAAGGTGCAGGCTCAGGTGAGGGATCCCTGCCTCCTGAGTGCAGGAATTTCCTGAACCAGGCCTCTAATAAATATATAAAGCTCAGAATAGTTCTGGACTGGAGATAAAATAATTAAAGCTATGGATAGGAATATGATTTTCTCGGAGAAAATAGCGGGTAGGATAAAAAGGTTGTCTACTACCCAGGCTTTTGAAAGTCCAACATGTGACGGCTGGGTGGAGTTGGGGTTGAGCCTGCAAAGGAAATACTACAGGAGTGACCAGAGATAGAAGGGGTGGGAGGGTGGGAAGCAAGTGTTTGCAGCAAAAATATTTTCAAAAGAAGAGGTAAGTAACTCAGATGGTATTAGATGAAGACAACCATGTCCATTGATTTTTTTTCTTAACATGGAATTAAGTAGTGACTAGTGACCTTCACAAGATCTCTTTTGGTGAAGCAATGAGAGGAGAAACTGAACTGTAAAAGCTGCCAGGTAAGCCGGAGATGATAAATGGGAATAGTGTAAAAGAGAAATAAAACCTCTTGAGAACTTTGATTCGGTTTTAAGAACCTATAAGAAGCAGTGAGTCTTCCCATTTTCTTTTTCCTGCCTATTTTAGAACAGGAAAACATTACCGTTTTTAGGGCAAATTATTTCATGAATGTGGTATGTGGAGACTATTCCTCGTTAATACAGAGGAATTTTTATTTCTAAAAAAAATATCTTCTTTTCTTTTTTTCCATCACTATTGATCCCCCTTTATATCCTTTCTCGCCTCCACCCATGAGAGGATTTTTTTTTACTTGGGGAAGTGTCAGGGTGGGGAAGGAGTGCAGTTTTGGTGGTGGTGGGTACACTCCAGTTGGGTAAGATGGAAATCCAGGTTAGCTAAGTTCTTCCAGAAATGTTCTCTTTGATGAGCTGGAGTGCTTGACATTTCCAAGCTAATTATTATTTTCCTTTATATTTCTAATGGGATATCCCTTTCCTTTGGGGTAATGGAGACAACTATCTAGTTTAAAGAATGTGGAGAAAGTAGAGGTAACAGGAAAAAGATCCCTGTTACAAAGAATAACATAAAACTTCTCTTTCTTAGCAAAGTGGGAATAAGTGATTGATTATCTCTAAGCTAAAGGCGAGCATAGTAGCATGTATAATTCCACTTGGTAGAAAACATTCTGCAGGCTTATTTTGTATATTATTCAACATCATCTTGTCTATAAGCTTTTTGAGACAAGGACCACAATTTTTTTTTAATTACAAAATTTTATTTTGTAAATTGAAATACTGTAATATTGGCTTTATTTTATTTTGTAAATTAAAATACTGTAATATTGGCTTTATTCAGTTCTATGAATTTTAACACACATATTGATTCTGTAACTACCTCTGCAATTAGGATACTGGACAACTATTACTTCCAGTTGGTGGCAATTATGAGTAGAGCTGCTATAAACATTTTAAGTATAAGTTTTTGTGTGAACATAAGTTTCCTTTCTTTAGAGTAAATAGTCAGGAGTAGGATTGCTGGGCCATATTGTAAATGTGTATTTAACTTTATATGATATAGACAAACTGTTTCCCAGAGCAGCATTTTGTATCTTTTTAAAGGTTTTAAAATCAAAAGGAGTTGGGGCTGGGCAGAGGTGGGTAGAGGTAGGAGGGAAATGGGAGACATCTGTAATACTGTCAACAATCAAAACAAAACAAAATGAGATATATACTTATTAGAATGGCTCATTTTTTTAAATACTGAAAATTTCAAGCTCTGATGAGGATGTGGAAAAAGTGAAAATTATTTATTGCTAGGGGAAGGCAAAATATTACTGCTGCATGAAAAAGATGGAGGTCATCGTCTTTGACAATCCAATCATGAAAGTGACATTTTATCACTTTGCCAAATTCTGTTTGTTAGAATCAAGTTGCTAAGCCTAGTTCACACTTAAGGAGAGGGAGTTACATAGTAAGGAGAAGGTATCATATTTGAAGTCATTTGAGAAGGTTACCTACAACAGTAACATGAGTAGAAAGAATAACTTATTTACAGAAATTATTAGATTTACATGAGCATTTAACCATTTCTTATTTCTTTTTATTCCTGGTGTTTCAACTTTCCTTCTGCTATAATTTCCCTTCTTCCAAAAAACATTTCTTTTTAATTATTTCATAGCAGATCTTCTCATACTTTTTGTGTTTCTTCATTTAAGAATATCTGTATTTCACCTTCATTCCTCAGGAATATTTTCTCTGTGCAGGGTAGACAGTTCTTCTCTTTCAGTTCTTTAATACTTTTTTAATTTACTTCTCATGTTTCTGTTTTCTGATGAATATAAATTGTTATTTCCCTTTAAATACTGAGTCATTTACTCTGGTTACTTAAAAAATTTCACTTGTCTTAATTTTCAGAAATTTGCTTGTAATGTTTCTGAGCATTGGTCTTTTTGAGTTTCTCTTGTTTAGAGTTCACTGAGCTTCTTGAATTTGTAGGTTTATGTATTTCACCATATTTTGGAAGGCTTTAGCCATTTATCTCAGCTATTTTGAGCAATGGACTTTTAACTTCTTTTGAGATCCCAATTACAAAAATCTTAGATCCTTTGATATATTATTGCTAGAGGCCCAGCACACGATTGAAATCATGTAAGGAGGCACCCCATGGGGCCTAGGACCTGCGCCTGACTCGCATAGCACCGACCACTGTGGGAGTCAGGCCAGACCAGTGCCACAGGGGGCTGGGACTCACCCAGTGCCTGCTGCAATGGGAGTCAGGCCGGACCTGCGCCACAGGAGGCCAGACCGGTGCCATGGGGGGCTGGACCGGTACTGCAGAAGGGCGGGAACTGTGTCTTACTTGCAGTGTCCCCCAGCCACCCTGCCTGTGTCTGGTCTGGGGCTGCCCAAGCCACCGTGCCAGCTCAGGCAGCCCCCCCACCCCACCCCGCCCCCGTCTCTGTCTCCATCTCCACTCCGAGCCTCACCTGCTCACACAACCTCCTCCTGTCCAGTTGTGATCCATTATAGCATCCTGTCCTAATTTGCACATTACCTCTGTGTATATCTAATAAAGAGGAAATATGCAAATTGACCCTCACACCCTCACAAAGCTGGCTGCCTACGACCAAGCCAGCAGGGGGGTTACTGAGGGATGACCAAACGACTGAACAGCAGGCTGCATGGGGCAACCAGGTTGATGGGCGGGGGTGGGGGAGGGAGTTGGAGGTGACCAGGCCAGCAGGGGGTGGGGGCAGTAAGAGGCGACCAAGGTGGCAGGGGGGCAGTGAGGGGTAACTAGGCTGGCAGCAAGGGGCAGTTGAGGGCAACCAGGCCAGTGAGGAGGGGAGGGGGTCAGGTAGGGGTGTCCAGGCTAGAGGGAGAGGACAGTTGGGGGTGACCTGGCCAGCAGCAGGAGAAAGTTAGGGACAACCAGGCCTGCCAGGGGCGCGATTACAACCAGCTCTATACTCCCAGTTCTGGACATAGGTAAGTTTATGTATTTTTGAGTTCTGTTAGGTCTCCTGAGGATATAAATTCCAAACCCTACAGTGGCTTCCCTTTTATAGGCCTATGCCTATTCAAAACCACATTTCTGTCCACTGTGGGTTAATAATTCAAATATCTCATTTTTTATGCTCCTGGGAAATCTGTAGAACTCCAAGTAAATTAAAGCCAGGACTATCAGCCATATTCTTACCACCTTTCCAAGCTAAGGACACAAAAGAAGCCTATTGAGGAACAGACAAATCCTTTAAAGATCTAGTTTTATGAGAGTAAAACATTTAATATATATTGTCCTTTTTTTTTTTTTGACTGTGAACTGGATACTTGGCTAGTTATCAGAATAAAATGATTTTCAAAAATAAACAAAACCTTTTAAGTGGTGCATAAGAATGATATCATCGAAATCTGAAAACTCTCTTTAACAGTTTATGTTTATATAGTGATGTCCTGCGGATGTCTGATGTTAAGAAAAAAACAAAACAAAGCAAAACCCTCTCAGAGAAAATTAGCTACTTGAACCTGAGTTGGCGAATGCATTTAGTAAGTCCTACAATTTTGGTAGACTATCACATCATCTAAACGGAGGAGATAAACTTGAGGTGTAAGGGATATGAAATGTAGTTTGCATTCTTGACTTTCTAGACAGTAGATTTTAGAAGGTGATAAGTTAAAGCTTCTGAGGAAAAAGGTAAACGAATTCTGAAGCTGCCAGTGACATATCCTGGCTGGACTAACACAAAGGCATTTTCATTAGTGTAGGCAACCTAAAAGCTATTGACATGGGGCTCTTTTATTTTTTCCTTTAAAAGATAGTTTCCACATGGTTATATCAACAAGTTTTCCTTATTGGAGATATTGCAGCTAGGTACACACTAAAAATGGCTAATCTTTTCAACTTTTATATTACGGCAAAAATAACATAAAAGTAAATAATGTTGAGCTAAAGAATGAAGAATAAGGTACATCTTAAAGGAAATTTTTCTTTCTTCATGATCAGTGTGCATGACAAGCAGTGTGCATGAGAAACAAAGTGTTCTGAGCATCTTGGAGGATGGAATGTAATTTGATATATATATATATATATAAAAGACAAGTAATTTGTTATGTGAAAAATACCAAAGCTGCTTGTAGTCAATCTGGCACTGGATAGATATTTTATTATGGGAAAAGACATCATTATCTTACCATTGATTAAAAAATTACGATATTGATTCAGGTCTGTGCCAAATTTGATAAATTTTGGGTTAGTGGCCAAGAGCGTGGGCTCCACTGTCAGACTTTCTAGGTTGCTGATCCCTAGTAAACAGCTGCTCTATTTTCTAGCTTTGTGACTTTAGGCTCATTGTTGTCTCGTAAACTTCATTTATCTGGTTATAGAATGGGGTTAATAGACTATTTCATAGGGTCATTGTAAGCATTAAATCACCTCATGTAAAATGCTTAGCATAAGGCCTTAGCATAAACACTTAGTAAACACACCGTAAATGTTAGCTATTATAATGACATAGCAATTCTGTGGAACAAATCAAGTAATTCAGTGAAAGTTCTTTTCATGAAAAAAATGTCCTCGGATATATAATTCAGTCCAACAAGTTCAGGATTGCTGACCTGCCATTTTTTCAAAGTCTGGTGTATAAAAAAAAATGGATTTTTTACTATCATTTTAAAACTTATTTATATTTATAAAAGTAATTTCTATTCAAACATTTACAGACACTGGGAAATATGCCCGTGGACTCTTGGATTTCTTACGAACTCAGTTGGAAAACCCTGACTTAGACTGAGTGTTTTTTCCTTTAATAGAGATTCACATACAAAATTTAATATGTATCCATTTAGCTGCCTACCCCAGGATCAGAATGTCTTACTCTACTGAGATTATTGAATCTTTATATGGAAGACTTAAAGTAAAAATCTCTGCATTAACTTTGAATATTTTGAATTAACTATTTGTGCCCTAAATCTGGCCATCAGCACTTCAATTACATTTTTGTTATGTACACCAAATTAATAGGGCAGAAAGAGAAATTTAGAGTTTCATGTTTAGGTGTGAAAGTCATCAAGAAAGGATTGAGCATCAGCTTCTTCTGACAAACTCTTAGAAGGTAAGTTAATGCTAGTTAGGTTCTCACGATGCTAAGTGATAGTGGTGCTCAATACATACTTTCTGAATGTTTAAATTTAGTTTTGTTTAAATTTAGCTACTGAATTCCTCCACCCCAAGACCAGAGACCCTTCTTCTTTCTATCCTTCCAAGCTCAGCTCAGTGTCTGCTCCTTTCTTGGAAAATTTACCACAATCTTGATCATTTTTTTGTAGTATCCATAGCCTCTTCTATGCCAAGTGTGGTAGGTATCCTTTGTATTGGTTTTGTAGAAGTTCTTATCACTCCAGTTAGGTAAGGGCATACAACATATCATTGATTCTCTCCCCCACCTCCCCACCCTTGGTTCTGCAGGACTGAATATGTTGTAGGATATCAATAACTATTTTTTTATTCATTATATTTGAGTGATTCAAATGTGTGACCTCAAACCTATGGTTCTGCAGATGCTTTAGCTGTTTTTGTGAATTAGTGCTTTTATTACTGTGAATTTATAGATGAGATGCTTTCAATATAATGGTCCAATATTTTTATTCCATCAGATTTAGTCATGCTTCCATATCACGACTCAAGGCTCCACTGAAGTCTGTGTATCTCCAACTGTTAGTAGGGTGTTATTTTCATCTTGGAGTTTGTAGCAGAAATGATTCTTTACTTTGTTAACTCTGAAACATAGGGGGCTTAGTTTGTTTTTACCAGAAAGGTGTTTAATGTCATATGGAGGGCTATGAGAGGTTCTCTGAGCTCTGTTTTCCATAATTAACCAATTACCTGTCTCTCCCCTATGTGTCCTCTTCTGAGAATCACAGACTATAATTTAACTCTGGGAACTCAGTATGAGTTGGAAGAGTTTTCAATCTCAGAGCAATTTGCAATTCACCGAATGTAATAATTGGATGGTGAGAACTGCTTCCTCACGATAGGTAAGAAAGAGACATGAACGAGGCTAAGAAGACCGCGCTGGTGAAGAAAGAGAAGTGTGCCCAAAAGGAGATTTTTTTTGCAATAAAGACAGAGTGTCCTGAGGTTTTATTTTTATGCGTGAAACCAAGATTTACTGGAAGAATCCCTCCTAAGGGCTCGGTCCTGTACAAACTGCGGTGCTCTAGGCAAGGAGCAAATGTATCCTGGGCTGGAAGATTCTGTTTGGACCTCATCCAGTGGGTTGTTCCCATTGCCTATCCCACAAATATCTGCTCCCTACTAATATTTCCAGATTCTGCAAACAAATACTGCTCCTGTGCGGATGACTGAAAAATTAGCCAAAAGACAAAAGCGAAGTCGGGCTAATGACAGAGCTTTTACATTTCAGCAAACCCATGAAGTATTGGATTCCATTCGCCGAGACCGGTTTGGCTCAGTGGATAGAGCGTTGGCCTGCGGACTGAAAGGTCCTGGGTTCGATTCTGGTCAGGGACATGTACCTTGCTTGCGGGCACATCTCCAGTGTGGGGTGTGCAGGAGGCGGCTGATCGATGTCTCTCTCTCATCGATGTTTCTGACTTTCTAGCCCTCTCCCTTCCTCTCTGCGAAAAATCAATAAAATATATATATATTTTAAAAAAGTATTGGATTTCAAAGAGGACCTGGCATAGTAATATTTTCAAAACTCCTGTTACAGAGATGGGGACAGCTGTTTTGGACCTTCTCATCTCTCAAATACCCCACTGTCATTTGGTGTCTACAAGTAGAAGGCAAACTTACCTTGAATATGAAAGAGAAGTTACATTTGGGTTAAGGTCTGAATTTGGTAGGTGTTTTTTTCAAATATTGCCAGCATATTTCCTACCCCTTGAAAATAACTCCATTCATTTAATTTAGTGACACCAGTCCCATGGGTATGGTTTTTACTAATATCATTTGTGTTCAAGGCACTTGTTTGATCTCTGTATATAGAGACTAGTACAATAAAAATATGTATAATCTCATTCTAAGGCAAAATTCTATTTTCTTGCTCTTTTTAAAAAACTTACTAAGGTTAATCTACTTGGAGTCTGATATTTCTTAGACTGGTCCAGCTATGATGTATTCAGAGCAGCACTCCACACAAACTGATGATATCATCTCTGTGTAACCACACACGTTTATTAGAAACTTATAAGAGAATGGTCATGAGCACACCCCTGTGCAGTCTTTTCTGAACACTGTAATTGGTTTCCATCACTTACTGCTTCTTGGTTACCAAAGGGAGGAAAAGAAGGAACGGATCAAAATGTTACCCACTTGCTAAGATTCTGAAAGGGTGCAAAGACTTTAGAAGGGTGGGGAAACACCCACTCCACCTCTTATTTCTATTTTTTTAATTATTGCCTGAGGACATATTAAAGCATTCTGATCTGTTATACAATTAACAATAAAAACTCAACCCTGAATCCACAATCATAAAAAGACCCCTTGCCCAGCCATGATGGCTTAGGGTCAACCTATGATCCAGGGGTCATGGTTCAATCTCCTCCTCAGGGCACATGCCCAGGTTGTGTGGGCCCAATCCTCAGTGGAGCAGGGGAAGGGGTGTAAGAGGCAGCCAATCAATGATTCTCTCTCATCATTTGATGTTTCTATCCTTCTCTCCCTCTCTTTCTCTGAAATCAATAAAATATTTTTTTAAATATTTTTTTAAAAACCCTCCCCATAATATGCTGGCTATAATAAAACACAAAACAGAAACCTTTCCACGCAAACTAGAGATATGGCACTATAAAAGTGAAGGTCTAGTTATCAATAATTCCTTCTTCCATCTAACTCATTTCAGCTGTGCTGTTTTATTCTGTTTTCATGTTCTCATTAGTTAGGGAGAGTGGGAGCCACAATCCTCCAGAACAATCACTCTGTAACTGTGAGGACAGAAGATCCCCTCTTGGTCAGCTAGACAGGAAGAGGCTAGGAATCGTGTCCTGGTTTTCAGACTGTGACTCTGCAAAGGGCCAGCTTCCAAAAAGCCTCCTTGGAAAGTCTCAAGAGCTGGATGGCTCAATGGGTTGAATTGGCATGGAGGTGAAATCTACCTTTTGCATCTCTCCTTGTACCTGTTGGTCACCCTTTTTTGCAACCTACTGGCATCCTTTCTGCTCCAGTTCTAGGGCGTTGTACTTATTATTACTCTCCAGATATAGAAAACCCCAGCTATGATGGCTTCTGCCTTCAAAAATGTTCCCAAATAGTATTCCCCCCTCTAATTATGTCTCCCCTAGGTTCCTCACAAAGGAATTTTCAAGTGGATTTTGAGGACAGCTTGCTGGCTGACCTAATCCACACTTAAGTATGAATAATTGATACACATCTTATTACTCCTAGAATGTTTGCATTTTAAGAAGAGTCTGATTACCCAAAAGAATCAATAGCTGGAGACATTTCAGAAACCATGAAGTAAATTAAACCAGGCACTTTGGGGAAGCTTTCCTGGGCAGTAGAGGCAATGGGCAGCTGTTTTATTTGGTCCTGAAACAAGGCAAAGTCTGGGTTGTTGAATAAGCCATCCTGGGAAGGCTATTATTTGGCAGCCACAGTGCATGAAAAGTCTTAGCTGAGAATGGGAAAGGAGGGTGTCCTCGGGGAAGGAAACTCCATAACATGGGTTAGACCTAGAAAAACTTCACATTTTCTGGGCAACCTCATTTTATTGGTGAGTAAAATATCAATTAAGGATCACTACTGCCTGAGGAACACTTGTGTCATGTGGTTGTCCATCAGAAAATAAAAAGAGTGCCCAAACCGGTTTGGCTCAGTGGATACAGCGTCAGCCTGCGGACTGAAAGGTCCCAGGTTCCATTGCAGTCAAGGGCATGTACCTTGGTTGTGGGCACATCTCCAGTAGGGGGCGTGCAGGAGGCAGCTGATCTATGTCTCTCTCATCGATGTTTCTGACTCTGTCCCTCTCGCTTCCTCTCTGTAAAAAATCAATAAAATATATTTAAAAAAAATAAAAAATGAAAAGAGGATCTACTGATAGTTGACTTGAAATCTGTAATTTTCATTTAATTCTGCAGAAGAAGCGATTTTACTTTTGTGTCAGCTGTTGCGTTGAATCTTTTGAGCATTGTAGAGAAGAAAGAGTATGGTGTATGAAATAAGGAAGAGTTGGAAGTGCTGATCCTGACTACTTGTGTTTTGGTGTGAACTACTAAATAGCTCTGGTGGAAAAGGGGGTGGTTGTGGGTGAGTGGAGAAATTGAGCAAAAAAGAAAAAGTAGAACTCATGGACATTGAGAGTGGTGTTCATTGTGATCATTGAAGGAAAGGGTGATTGGTGGAGTTGAAAGAGCACAGAGGGGATAAATGGTGATGGTAAAAAGAAAAAAATATCAATAAAGGTTTATTTCAAATATAGAATAATTAAATTACTCTAGCACTGGCACAGGAGTGGACAAATAGACTATTATAATAGAGGAGAGGCTCCACAACCAGGCCTATCTACACATGAGCAGTCAATAAGGATAGGTTAGCTATTTGAATCAGTTATAAAATAATGGATTATTAAAAATTAATGTTGATATAACAAGAACAGCAACAACAAATACTTATTGTGCACTTACTATGTTCCAGCATTGTTCCAAATATTAAAATACATCCATCTATAGACTCAGCTGATGTGATGTAGGTAATATTTTTAGCATCCTTTTACAGATGATAAAACTGAGGTACAGCCACAGAGAAGTTAATAAACTGGATGATTTTTAGGCAGGTATTTCAATCCAGGGAGTTTGGATTCACTGTCCATGCTTTTGGCCACTGTTCTAGATAGCTGTCTCAAAGTACATTGACTCTTCCTAAACAGAAAAATAAAATTAGGTCCTTATTTTAAACCACGTACAAAAAGAATCTTTGGGTTAATTGTGTTCTTAAAAAAAAAACTATAACATAATCTAATATTTCTGGTCACTGGTATCAGGTGAGTGGTGACTAACTTCTTAATGTGATTTTAAAAACTCTAGATTTCTTGGAATCTCATATTCATATCAGGCTCTTCAATTTTAATTTGAGTTTTCCCATTTCCTGTGATCAATATCTGACAGGAGAAATATATTTTCTTTACCAAGAATTGTTAACTATTACATCATAGGGAGAAAATAAAGAAAGAAGTGATAGAACATGCATTAACCACATCAGAATAGAACCTGCCATCTGGAAGCATGAATACTGGTGGGAGCAGATAAGAGGGACTGCTGGAAAAGGGTATTTTGGGCACAAAATATTGAGCCACACATCCATTAAAGCTCTTGGGGCATATTAGTTATATGTCAGGATGCTTCTTTGCTTAATTAAATTTATTTGGGTGACATTGATTAATAACATAATATAAGTCTCCAATGTATAATCTATTATATCATCTGTACATTGCATTGTGTGCTCACCACCCAAAGCTTAGTTTCCTCCTATATCTGACCCCCTTTACTCTTTCAGTTTCCCCATATTCTCCTTCACCTCTGGTAATTGCCATTATATGGTCAGTCTGAGTTAGTTTGTTCATTTGTTGCTTTCTGTTTTATATCCCATATATGAGTGAAGTTATATGGTTCTTGTCCTTTTCTGTCCAATTTGCTTAGCATGGTGTTCTCAAGTTCTATTCATGTCACAAATGGCATTATTTTATCCTTTCTTATGCCTGAGTAGTATTCCGCCTTCTATACACATACATACCATATATTCTTTATTCAGATGCTTCTCAAATATCTAGTCTGGCAGGAAACAAGAATATTCAACGACATAGAGTCAGAAAATAAGGGTACATACCTAGAAATACATAAATTCATCTCTATCTCTCAATCAGTTGGAACAAAATGGGTAATGCTCCTGTGAATTCAAGATGCCAACATTGAGATGGATAATGTTTCGGTGAATAAAAATATTTTAAAATTTACTTTTGTTTATGTTTCTATTACCTTGATTATTAAAAGTCTCTCTGGCACAACCGAACTCTGGAGTTTTGGCATTTCCTCATCTCTTTCACATTCACCTCCATGGATTTTCACTAAGTACCTTGCATATAATCTTTCCCTCTACCCTAAGGATAATATTGGAGTTTAAATAAGCAGTGTACAGACAGGAAATTCAATCTTTCCTTGAATCTTTCACAAAAATTTATGGGAGTTCAAGAACATAAACTTCCACGATTAAATTAAAACCTTTTACCCCCTCTAGTATAGAGCTGCAAACTCCTGGGAGCCTTGGATCTCATCTGTCACGAACAGCTGTTCCCCATGCCATTCTGTTCGGAACAATGTAAAGTCGTACACTTCCTGCTCCTAACACATTGCAGTAGGCCTGAGGAATGGAACATTTCTTCCGTGATAATCGCTTTTTTTTTTTAAACATCTATTCACACAACTTTTTCCTGGGGTGGTGTTGGTAGAGTAGGAAAAAAAGGGTGCACAGAGCAGATATGTACAGGGAGGGGACTGTGGATTTATATATTATGTGGGCATGTATGTTCATGCTTTCTTCTCAGTTCCCCCTCCTCCCTACATGAAAGTTGGCAAAGAAGAGAGAGTAAAAGCAAGGGCCTGGAAATACACCTAAATTTTCTTACAAAAAAACAAACAAACATTTTTTACTTGCTATATGAAAAACAAGATTCCTTTTTTTTTTTTTAACATGGCTTTCTATAAACATATTGATATTTAGCCCTGCACCACAGTCAGTTTTGAGATCTTGGGTTTACCTTTTGAGCTTTATGTTCTACTTGAGAATCATGCTGGGAAATAAGAGGATGGGAACCCAGCTAGATGGAAGGAAATGTCTCTTCCCAAACTCCACTCACCTCATGTTTTTATATTTGTGAAGTATTGTTTAGTTTTAATGGGTTTCAATAGGACTGTAGAAAACAGAAAATAATATGGAATCTTGGGAATCAAATTATACAATTGGTATGCTGGATTATAAGAACGTGCTTTCAAATGCTCTTAAATTGCCCACTTTCAAATCTCCTGTCAATTCCGTAGGACTGGAGACAAAGAATTGTAAATTTTAACTTGCATTGCAAATATCTGTTTAAAGTCAGTATCACATCTTTGAAGAATAGAATTTACCATAGAGATGTTAGTGGCCTAAAAGTGATATAAATAACCAGTTTTAAAGATACTTCATATCCTAAATGACTAAGAAAATAAGCCACCATTTTTAAGGAATCTTAAGGAATAGTGGTGTGGTCATTTTATTACACCAACCAGGCTGAGGTTATGACTTTGAGAGAGCGCCGAATCCTAACCACTAGACCACCAGGGACTGTAAGGTTATGACTTTGAGTATTGTTCTATTATTATTATCTTGTTACTTCATGTACAGTAAGTGCTTTCTGTAAAGCAGCCAACCATATCTACCAACTCCCTTAACAAAATCAAGCATTTATGCCTGTCATCACAGCAAATCCTGCGGATCTACAAGAACATCATTAGGGGTTATTTCACTCATGGTTTCTGTCAACCATGTTGCAATATCAGTGCTAATAGCATTCTTTATTCCTTTTTTTTTAAAGAACAGTTTTGGGAATTTAGATTCTAGAAACATCATTCTTAAAGCTATGGGCGTTTTGAAATGGTGGATCTGGTTATAAGTGTTTCACGAGGTGCATTTCCTCAGTCACATTGTCCGTGCTGCCAGTAAGCAAATCAGGTTTTTAAGTTTTGGTTACTGTGTTTTCCAGTTCTAAACTTTGCATTTGGTTGTCCTTTATACCTCTGTTTATTTGCTGAAACTTTATTTTTTAAAATTGTTTCAAGTATGTTTGTAATTGCCAGTTGGAGCATGTTTGTGATGGCTACTTTATAATCTTTGTGAGATAATTCTGACACCTCTCTCATCTCAATGTTGTTGGCGCTTACTGTCTTCATTCAGTTTGAAATCTCTCTGGCTCTTGGTACACAAATGAGTTTTGATTGAAATCTGGACATTTTGGGTATTATATAATGAGGATTTGGGTCTTATTTAGGACGTCTCCTTTAGCAAGCTTCCTGTGACCCAGGAAGGATGTGCTACCTCATTACCGTTAGGTGGGAGTAGAAGTACAGATTCCCACTTGGCCTCTGTGGTCACCTTGTTACTGCTGAATGGAATTCTAGTCCCTACCAGGTCTCCACCGACATACCATGACAGCTGTCTTACTTCATTACTAGTGGCAAGGTTAAAATCTTGACTTTTTATTAGGGTCTCCTCTGATAATCTCCTCACAGGGTAGAGAGTAGGGTAAATTTGTTGTTGCTAATTAATTCAGGCTCCACATGTGGTCTCCACTGACACTGTGAGGAACCGGGAGCCTTCTTCTTCCCCACGGGGATGAACACCCCAGCCTTGTACTTAGCCTTCTGTGACACCATCCTGGGGCCAGATTTGAGGCACTTTATTACAGTCTGTCTAGGGTTGAAGTCTAGACTTCCCAGTGGGCCTTTGTTTTTATGAGTGAGGTGTGGCACAGTATTTCTTCTATTGTGTTTGGCTGTAAGAGGACAGTTATGTTCTAAGCGTTTTCTGTCTTGCCTTCTTGTCCTTTGGCTAGGGAGAGAGCAGGCTTTTTCTTTTGTTTGTTTGTTTTTGTCTACGCCCATTGTTGTTTTTGAGTTATCAGCTTCCTTGGCTCAAAGTCTGGGGTAGGTACTCAAAAAAGATATTCCAGTGTACTCCCCCGTATTGATTCTGGGTTTCTTGCTAGTCTGCCACCTTCTCTTCGTCTTTCAGAATCTTCTTACATTTATTTGATGTACAGTGTCCAAGAGTTTTATTTTACTTAGCTGGGGGATGTATAAAATTACGTCTAAAGTACCTTCCTGGAAGCAGAAGTCCCTGCAAAGGCATTTTAGGTATTCTTTTTTATAACAAAACACGAAGCACTTTTCATCAGAAGTCCCACACTTCTTGGTTATGAAAGAACACTCCTTCATGAACTTCAGTGCTCCCTATACTGTTGAAAAGACGATTTGCCTCAACAAGATAATACGAAGAGAAAATATTTTGGAAGATCTCTGTACTCATGTTGAGAGTATCAACTCAGTCACTTCCTTTTCAAGCCATCATGTTTCTATTTGAATTCTCTTACAAACACCACACTGCTCTTTTCTGAGGCATCTTGGTTTGAGCTTAGAGTCCTTGCTTTCAAAAGTCATGTTTATATTCAAAGGGCTAGAGGCAAAGGAGTTTCGAGTCCTTATCGTAATAAGTGTAACCAGTGTAGTGCTAACATTACAAATTTATAGAAAAGGGCAAATATTTTGGCAGATATTTGGAGAAATCTAAGCATGCTATATGGTGAGGAAAATTTTGGATTTGGATTTTATATTTTACATAAAGATGACCCATAGGCCTACTTCTGGACCATTTATTCTGCCCTATGAGTTTTTGTTTGTTTGTGTGTATAGTTTTTTGTTTGTTTGTTTTTGATAGAATGAGCTATAGTATTTGGAGATTTTATTCTTCCTTATAAGCATCAAAATGTTTATAAAGTTTCTCTGAAAAATTTTTGCAGACTTTAAAAATATTGCATTTGTATTGAATTTAAATATGGTATGTTTATTTAGGTCTTTTTTTATGATAGTTCCCAAAGTGCTTAAACATTTGCTTTATAAATTCCTTATTCATTAGATTACCTAATTATAGTTTTTTATTTCTATAATGTGATAGTATATTTACAAACTTGATGGGAATTATACCATTGTACCTTCCCCTGCAATTATCATAATCCTTTCTTATTTATCTTCCTGCATTTATTACAATGTTCAGTATTACTATGCTGACTAGAAATAGAGAAAATGGAAATTCTTTCATTGTTCCAGTTTTTACAGGGAATATACTGTAACTGCTGGTTTTTATTTGAGCATCTTTATCAAGACAAGTAAATTCTTTCACTGCTAGTTTTTTATGAATTTAGTTATAAATATGTATTGACCTTTATCAATTACAGTTTTTTTCATTTGTACAGGTGATCATGCGATTTTTTCTTTTTAGTTTATTAATGCCGTGAATTGCATTAAGTTTTTTTATGTTGAAAAATCTTGGATTGTTTGAATGCATACTACATTGGATCAAAGATTTTTGGAAGTTGAAAATGTTCATAAAATAAAATTAAACATATCTATACTTTCCCCCCTCTATTTGTTTATCCATTTCTATTTTAATTTTTATTGGCTTGAGAAAGAGGAAGGAGTAGAGGTAGGGGGTGGAAATAAAGGTTGATTTTTTGTTATTCTACTAATTTATGCATTCGTTGGTTGATTCTTATATGTTCCCTGACTAGAGATCAATCTTGGCATATCGGGACAGTGCTCTAACCAAATGAGCTACCTGGCCAGGATCCATTTATTTTTAGACTCAAGGTTATACTAGCTTCATAAAATGAGTTGGGCAATTTTTTCCTCCTATTTTTCTGGAACTTGTCTGAGAAAGGGATTATCTGTTCTTAAAAGTTTCATAGC
>PVJN01041031.1:0-18963 GCA_004026805.1 Lasiurus borealis
GTCTCTTATTTTTCTTCAAAGGACATTAATCCCATCATGATGACCCCATCCTCCCGACCCCATAGAAACCTATCACCTCCCAAAGGCCTCAGCTCCACATGGGCTTCAAAGAATGAATTTTGAAGGACACAAACACTCAGTCCATAACAGCATCAAACCCCAAAGTTTTTTAATTAGGTCCTATACTAGAGATTCCCAATGTTAACATTTTGTATCTAATCCAATTTTTTGAATTTTCCTGTTGTTGGATATTTAGGAAGATGCTTTCAATTTTCCTTATTAAGAAAGAAAGAAAGAAAGAAAGAAAGAAAGAAAGAAAGAAAGAAAGAAAGAAAGAAAGAAAGAAAGAAAGAAAACCTCTGCAATGATTATTTCCATATGACAAATTCCTAAAAGCAGAGCCAGAGCAAAGGGGCATGCATGTCTTAAGGCTTCTGAAACATGTTGCCAAATTACTTCCCAGCATTGTTGGCCAGTACTTAAGGAAGGCTATCTTGGCACAGTTTGCTCACACTGAATCTTACTGATGCAGCATTATTTTTATTTATAGAAAACCAGCACCTGTGAATTATAAAGAGTTCAAGTAGTCCAGAAATGTTCATACCTCTGCTGCCAACTTTCAATCCCTTTCCCCAGAGGGAGGTTAACCATGTTCCACATATTTTCCTTAACCCCCTCTTAGCCTTTCTCTAACCCTGTCTTAGTCAATGCCTCACTAACACTCTCCAACCCTATGCCTCAGAGGCCAGGTGAGGATAATGACTCATTATATTCCAGACTCAGTCTTCCTCCAGCTGTTTAATGGCTGCACTTTGCTAATCTTCGCTATTCTTAGGCAGTTAAAAATTCTCTACCACCCATTCTCTTATTTGAACAGGATTTGACATCCCCTGGGTATCAGTCCTGGCTGAGAAACTAGAGAAAAGGAAGGTTAAGATGTGTAACCCCATTAGATCTCTGATCACTGATGTGATCTGCTAGGTCTCACCCCAGCCAAATAGCTGGGGCCGCATGTGAGAAGATACCTGTTTCAAAGCCAGTCTCCTCTGGCTTCAGCAAAGTCTTTGCCTTTTAAAGTCTTTATCCCAGAAAAAAATACTTAATCTCCACCCCAAACTAGACCTCCTGGTCCTGGGATACAGAGCAGAGACAGGCCCTCTGTTGGTGCCCTATGAGTGCCACATGACTAGAATAAGGGCTGTGGGTGGGGATGGGGGTTTTCTAAATATACTGGGACAAGAGCTGTCCACCAAAACAGCCACTGGTTCTGCCTGATAGGGTCCTCACCCTCTGACAAATCCACCCTCCAGAACCCTCAGCAGATTATCATGGAGAGAAGAGGAAAACTAACAACCCACTAGGTAGTTTGGATCTATTCATTTTGTGTCCCACACAGACACTACCCAGCAGAAGACAACCCTATGATAGAGTTCTTTTTAAAGCTCTTCCCCTTTAAGTCAGAGTTGCCATTGTACAAAGTCATGGTCTATACCCAGAGATGGGCTCCATATAATGGAAGAGTTTCTGTACATTGTAGCATTGCAGAGAGAACCCATCAGGCTATGCAAACTTCTCTGTGATGCTTAAACAACCAACTCTATAGGAGGAAGTAAACGAGAAATGAAAAGAAAGGGTCCTTGGGTATCTGTTCTGCTCCCTGTCCCAGCCCCTGACTCGTGGCTTCCTTCTCTGGCCCCTAAGCCCCAGGTCCCCACACTGTGCTTGGTGCTGCGCAGACCTGTGCACTGCAGACTGCCGCCATCCACAATTCCCTTATTCCTTCCCTCTTCACAGCAAAACCTCAGGCCCGAGACTACCCGACCCTGTCTTCGAGACTTCTCAGGTTGAAATCCCATTCATATTGGCCCTTATTTCCACCTGATCTCTAAGACCATTAACTCTAACTGCCTGGGGCTCCCTTCCCCATTTACCAAAGATGTCAGAAAGACTATTAGCTCTATTACACTATTCAGATTTGACACACCATTCAGATACATGGAAGAAAGTCATCAAATCATACTTCCATCTCCTGATTTCCCACAGACTTTGTATATCTAGCAATGTATTTTCAAGGGCTATGTTTTTCAAGGATGATTTGAGATTTGACTACACAAAGGAATATTCCATTGCCAATATACTGATTTTTTAAAATATATTTTATTGATTTTTTTACAGAGAGGAAGGGAGAGGGATAGAGTGTCAGAAACATCGATGAGAGAGAGACATCAATCAGCTGCCTCCTGCATGCCCCCTACTGGGGATGTGCCCACAACCAGGATACATGCCCTTGACTAGAATCGAACCTGAGACCCTTCAGTCCGCAGGCCGACACTCTATCCACTGAGCCAAACCGGTTTCAGCTGATTTTTTTTTAATGTTCTCATTTTTATTATTAATTTGTAGCCAAATTCTCATTTGATAACAATTTCTTCTGTATCTTAACATAATACCCTTAGGCCTCATTAGTTTAGGCTAATTTGCATCATCAAAAGATTCAGTATTTTAATGAGCACCCAAATAGTTATCTTTAGATTTAACTATTATAAATGTTTTTCTTTTATGAAAGTATGTAATAAAAAAAATGCTGTAAGATTCAACATATAATTAGTTCTCTTTGAAATACTTTCTAGTTTTTTTTTTTCCTTACAAAAGTTTTTTTTTTTCCTTATTTTGTATACTGGTGGTATAGTTCCAGTCAAAGTTGTTCCATAGTCTGAGAAGCATCTACATGGGATAAGTATATTATCAGACAAATACTTAGAGTGAGGCTTTCCTTGGGCAAACAACTTGCAGATTGCAGCTACAGGGCGGTGCCTGAGCTGTCATACCTCAACCCCTCTTAATTAAGAATGAGAAATGAAAAAGTTGGAAAAGGGTGTTGGCACTGGATGTAAACCCGGGTGAAGGGCCTCGAAATATAGATGGAGGTTGCCTTGTGAAGAACTGAAATTCTCTAACCAATGAACGAGGGAAGAGAAGGAAGACACTGAGGAGCAGATGGTGGGCTCAGCTCACTTGGACATCCCAACCCAGACCCTGCCTTCCTACAAAGATTCCAGCAGGACCTCCTTCAGCCCGCATCCTGCAACTGTTTCTGCCATGAGGGCTGTTCCCATTGATGCTGAACTACAGATACATCCTGCTCTATAGAAAGCCACTAGAGACATCAGCCCTTTGCGGATAGTTCTGGGGTTCAGACTAAATATAGACATTCCCCATCCTGGCTGGATCTGGCTCCCTGGGCTGTTCCATGGTTTTCTTTAAATGAAGCAAACAAGCAAGTTGTTTTTAGGGCCAAGATACACATTGGGTTCACTGAGAGGCCCTGGCAGTTCCTGAGAGAATCAACATGGGCCATAACACAGATTCTTTAGTTTTAATTTCTGATCTGCTACCAAGCACAAAGCCTCTGGCAAGGCCCCCATTTCTCTACCTGTAAAATGCACATAATACCATATGGGCATGCGGTGGGCCTACTGATTGCATGCACAAAGAAAATTATTATGAAAATACCAGTACAATGATCAATCTAACAATATGTTGGTGCTAGCTTTGAACAGTTTGTGTTACTTCCTAAAAATAGAAAAGGCTGCTAAGAAAATTTTATGAGAATTCATCTTTCCACTTGTAAAATTTTCATAAAAACTCTGGAAGTGTTAGCATGTAAACAATGCCATATACTCATTTTCTTTATAAATATCCATAATTGAAATCAGCCCTACCAAACAGAACAAACACAACTAAATTATATGCACGTGACTAATTACTATATTTTTGTCTCATTAACAAAAGCTTACATAAATCTGAATTAGGAATGTAAAGAGCATCCTTGAACTTTTTGATCCATTTCTTCAAGCTTAATTGTGAAAATCTTAACCACACAATTACTCCCACTCCATAAACTAAATCCAACTCAAGAGAGAGTGGAGAATGAGCCAAAACTGAAGCCTTGGGGGGATGCCCATGCTTAAAAAGTGGAAGAAGAGTGCTAAGACATTGGCAATCCAAGAAATATAAATTAAAACTAAAGAATGGCTAAAATTAAAAATACTGTAAACACCAAATGTTGATGAGAATGAGAATGAGAAGTAATTGGAACTGTTATACATTGCATACAATTTTGGAAAGGTTAGTTTCTTAAACAGTTTAACTTGTACTTATCACACTATGTGCGTAGGTGTTTACTCAAGAGAAATAAAAATGTGTATCCACCAAAATACTTGTACAAGAATACCCATTGCTGTTTTATTCAGAATGGTCAAAACAGAACACAACCCAAGTTTTCATCTCCAAGTTTTCATCTCAAATGGAATGCTACTCAGCAACAAATAGAAACAAACTACTGACACATGATGAATGAATTTCATAGACAATATCCTGAATGAAAGAAGCCAGCCAAAAAAAAAGAGTAGATATTATATAAATTTATTTTTATGAATTACTATTAAAAAATACTAAAAAACTATCTATATTCAAAAAAATAGAAAAGTGGTTGGTTCTAGGAGGATTAACTAAGAAGGGACATGAGAGAACTTTCTGGGGTGATGGAAGTGTGTGTGTGTGTGTGTGTGTGTGTGTGTGTGTGTGTGTGTGTGTATGTGTGCATGTGCATTTGTCAAATTACTGCAAATTGCACACTTATGATTTGTACATTTCACTCTATAGAAATTTTATCTTAAAACATAAGTGGACTCTAATTTGTAGGCTTGCCTTTCTCAGTGGCATGAGCTAGCAATTCTGAAACTACTTTCTACATATACTAGGCTTGAGCAAATGAGTAAATATATTAAGGAGAATAAGAGCCAGGTTTCTTACTGTCAGAGAAAAGGGTTACAAATATGGAAAAGGGGGAAGATTAGAATGTTCCCTGATGTTATAGATTGGAATTGGAAGTGTCAGTGAAAATATTCTAAATTTTTATCATGCTTTGGCCCACTAATTTTAGCACCTACTAATGATTTTTGCCTGCCACAATTTTTATTGTGGTATTGTTGCTAACTGTTTTAAAATGCAAATTTTACTATTAGAATCTACATTTCTTCAAGAAGTCTAGACTTCAGAGTAATTCTTGAAAAGTATAGAATCTATTTGTTTGGCTCACAAGCTTTCATATTTGAAAACGTTCCTTGTTCTTTTATTTTGATTATCTTTGCTAATCCAATAGGTTAAAAACAAAAAAAATCTCATATACTTTTAATTGCATTTCTACTACTATTGGCTGAAATTGAGCATCTTGTCATGTTTGAATCATTTGTATTCCGCTTTAGATGATTGTTTGTTCTTATAATTTGTCTATTTCATATTTACTTGCAGGAGTATTTTTAATATACAAAGAAAGAATTATGGAATAAAGAAATATATTATGGAATATGGTGCTTTATAAGGTATACAAAGCTGCAAACATTTCTCCTAGTTTTGTGTTTGCCATTTTTCTTTCAATCTTATTTTAGTATCCTCTTTTATGCATAATTTTTTCATTGCTTCTATGCATAATTTATTAATGTGTGTGTGTGTGTTGTTTCTTAAAAGAGTCTTTCCCATTCTGTATTATTAGTTAAGTCTCTCATATTTTTACATACTACTTTTATGATTTTATTTTTTATGTTTGTATATTTGCTCCATCTAGAATTTAAATTGGTGTAACAACTGAATTGTAAATCCAACTTTTTATATAATGACCTAGTGTCTCAACACCATTAAATGAATAATTTACCTTTTCCCTACTGATGTATCTTTTATCATATACAAAATTCCCATATGTATTTGGTTTAATTTTTTAGTTATATATTATTGACCTAGTTATATATTTTTATCCAACTGTTCAAATTAGTGTAGACATATAATGTTTTATATTTGGTATGACCATTATCTCTTCATTACCCTTTTTACTCGACAATTCCTCTCTCCAAGAATATGCTTGTTTTTCATGTGATCTTAGATTCCATTTATATGCTTTAAAATGTGATTTTTATCAGAAAAGTAACATATTTCTGGACTAAATTAAGCATTTGACATCTGTGTGACACTGAGTCTTCCAAGTATAGAGGCTCAGTATTGCAGACCTTTCTGTTGTTTAAGGCTTCTTTTTGCATCTTCCTTTTTTATTAAAATAGCACTTAAATGTGTTTTCATATAAATCTCTTTGAATGTTTAACTTTATTGGGGGGATTTCATCTGTTTTGTCACAATTACAAATGGATTCTTTTCTCCCGTCATATCTTCTGATTGCTGCTTACATACAGTTAAAGGTTTTATAAGTAGTTAAATAGTTCATAAATTCTTTAAGCTTATATAATTTAATGAGAGGAAGAGGATTTTATTTTTTTCTGTATCAATCACTGGCACCCAATAGTAGGAAGTAAATCTAGGGCCACATACCAAAAGCAACTTCAGGCAGTTCTTTTTCTCTCCCTCTCCCTTTCCCTCTCTCTCTCCCTTTCTCTTTCCACTCCCTTTCCCTCTTTTTGTCTCTCTTATAAAATAGAACATTCAGAATGCTAACTTTGGGACAGTATATAGTATAAATTTTCAATTAGCAAATCTTTTAAAGAAAAAACTTCCTTAGCTAGTCTCAACTTATATAAGTTCCAAATGATGCAAAGTGAAAAGAGAGTGAGAAAGGAGAGACTGAGTGGTAAAATATGAAAGATTTTGCAATGCTTGTCAAATGTTATAACCAACATCCATTTAGGTTATGAGCTTTGCACTGTCTTTAAAAGAAACAAAAGAAAAAGGTGTTAAAAATGACTAGCATAATTCCAAAAACTGTTAATAGTCTGACCCAGAGGTTGAAAATGCACATTACAGAAGGGGGGCAGGCAGGTGTAAGAAATCAGTGATAAAATAGGGAAAGGTGGGAACGGGGCAAATAACCTATCTGATGCCCCACCCATTAAAGGGCAGCTGCCCCTCAGCATCCTTCAGTTGCTTCCGTGTGGCATCTGTGTTTTCCAACTCTTTAAAAGAAAACAGAAATACAGATTTAACCTATGGAAGTTTCCAGTTTTGAAATGCTGGCTCAAATTCTTAAAAACAAAAAACACCATGCAGGCCAGATGTAAGCCAGGCCCTCAGGCCAACCAGTGTGAGCTCCTCCCTGCTCTGACCCTCACTCCTGCTCCTCCACGCTGAGTGGCAGGCCAGCCTGAACAGTATTCTGTGCACTGTGGAGGCACGCCATCTCGGATTCCATTCGACACGGAGCATCCCCACCCCATGATGATGGGATGATGAAGAGCCTGCTTTGCACCAGAAACAGAAGTCGAACATTAGCTTCTGAATTTTAACATTATTTCATCTTGGCAATGACCAGCTTCAGGAACCAGCCGGTTTCATAACAGCCTCCTCCAATGATGCCCGGGTGTGACATCTTATCCTGGGTGGACTGTCCACGGCAACTGCTGTGGCTCCTAACACGAGGGCAGCCAGGTCCATGTTCTAGACCCCAAAAGAGGCCAGAGTGCCCTGCATACTAGTAGATGTCATCTTTGTGGAAAGAACCCTCCAAAGCTACATGCGTTTACAAATAAACTAAACCGTTTCTCTTCCAGAGCAGCATCTTTGAAAAAGAGATCTGTAGATCGACAAATGGGCATAGTGATTTACAATTTTGGGAGTGTCTGCTGGCCTCTTCTTATTCATTCTTTTTTTTTTTAACATAGGTGCTATTATTATTCCCCTTTATAAGGAAATTGAAGCACACAGAGGTTAGCATAAACTAGCATGCATTTCACATTTCTTACCCACAGTGCTATATTGACTCTCATAAAAGGCTAGTGGAAGGTGTTTAATACTGTACATTTTAACTTGCTTGGAAAAAAAACAATGAGAATATTTCTTTAAATTTTATTTGTATTGAAATATTTGTTTTTGCAATATCCAATGAGTGGCAGTACTGATAACAATTCTGGGTCATCTAATAGAAATAATAAAGCGGTTTGCAGTTATTAAGACTTCTGTCTACTCCATGCCTTGATGATTTCTTCAGCAGCATCTAGTGTACTGTATTTTTTAATAAAGCAAAATCGCACAAACTTCTCAAACTGTAATTTGGTCTCTTGGTTACAGAATGCTGAAACTGGGATGGCTGAGAGTTTCTTATTTTTAGTCATCCATTTCACAAATTTATAGTCATAAGGTTCATTGCTGTTCTTCATATCAGAGAGGTCTGCATCTTGCGAAGACACGTTAGCAATGATGAAGTAGCCTCCATCAGGAACTACAGGTTTTAGGCCAACACTTTCAAGTAAATGTGCCATCCGATCTCTTTTTACTTCCAACTCTTTTGGCAAAGAATTAAAGTAACACTCTGGGTCATCCATGCGCTTCATGTCAATCAAAAAAGCTTGAGCCAAGGCTTCCTGTAAAGGAGTTGCACAGGTATAGAGGCTATTTTGTTGAACTGTCTGTAAATGTTTAATTAAATGATAAGGACCAATGGACCAGCCAAGCGACCAGCCAAGCTTCTAGCCAGTTACACTGAAAGTCTTTCCAGCACTTCCTATGGTTATTGTTCTCTCCCACATACCTGGAAAAGTGGCTATTTTTAAATGCTTATTTCCAGTACATACCAGCCATTCATAAACCTCATCACTGATGCAGAGTGTGTCATATTTGATGCAAAGGTCAGCAATAGTTGGAGTTCTTCTTTGGTGTACACTTTGCCAGTGGGGTTATGTGGAGTATTTAATATAATAGCTTTGGTTTTGGAGTTAAATTTACTTGCCAGTTCTTCGGGATTCAATGTCCAGTCAGAACTAGACCATTTTTTCCCATCAACAGGTTTAGATCTTAAGGAAATATAAACAGGTATCGCTCCAGCTATTTTCACCATGGGCTCATAGCAGTCATAGAAAGGCACAATTATTATGACTTCATCCCCCTCATCAATTAATCCTTGAATGGTATTAAAGAGAGAGCCATATGCTCTTACTGTCACAAGGATTTCTTTATTTGGATCAATCTGCTTTTGATACAACTTTTCATATAAGCAGGACAGAGCTTTCACAAGTGGTGGATGACCAAAGCCCCATGTATACTGATTCAGGCTATCAATTGCTGCAATCTTTGACAATTCTTCCTTTACATATAGAGGAGGAGGTATATCTGGAAGGCCTTGGCCAAGATTCACAACAGTGGGGTCTGCAGCCAACTTGGTAAATTCAATCCTCCGCTTTTTGCAGCTCCTCTGGGTCTCTGTGAGCCCCTCTCTTCCCTTCTAGTTGTAGAATTTCCACTCCGCCAGCTTTCCTGTGGTTCTGGATAGTGTCCGTTCTGTCTTTTAATTGTAGTTTTGAAATTGTTGTGCGAGGCAGCAGTGTAGGTGTTTACCTATGCCGCCATCTTGGATTCTCTCTCTTCTTATTCATTCTTAAAACAACCCCTGTGGAAGGTGTCAAGATGCCTTCATTTTACAGGTAAGAAAGCTAAGGTCAGAGAGCCATGGCTTGCCTGAGCTCCACAAAGTAAGTGCTTCTGTTCAGGAAGCTAAAAATGCCTTCCCTTTCCATCTTCCAAAGGCTGCTCAAGTAACTGGAGAGCGAAGAGCCAAACAGTGTAGTTTGTTTGTGTCAAACCTCAGGGAAGGGCAGAAACAAACTCCAGCAAAACTATAAGACAGAAGCTGAGGCCATTGGACAGAACTCTGAGTTAGGAGTCCCAGTGGAAAAAGTCAGGTAGGATAGTGCCTGGTTGGAGCGAAAAGGTCATTAAATCTATTTTGAGTCATTTTCTCCATATATTTAAATAATTCCAATTATTTTATGTCACAAAGTTTTGTGTTGTGTTTTACATAGAGATGGATGTAATATCTTCAGGCTAATTTCATTTTTAAAACGCACTGGCTCTACAATGTCGCCACCTAGTGGACATTTCTAAATAAGAAACAGCAGGAAAGATTCGCATAGATTTCTGGAGCTCCCAACCTCTTAGCCCGGCCCGACATACCTAGACAGCCACTGAGAGGCCACAGCAGTCTTAGCAGTCCAAACATAAATCAAATGACATTTCTGATTAAAAACCTATCTCAGTTAAAAGATCTTGAAAAATTGCTTCAGGTGAAGCATCACAAAATGAACAGGGGCACTCCCCTGATCTGGGTGTCATGCTCCCCTTTGGCGCTCCAATATTATTGCCACATTTTCTCTTAACCACAGAGCTATTTTGGTGCCTTAATGTTCATATCCACTGAACTGATCATTCTCTATGCCGGAACCTGACTTCCTTGATTCTTCTGACCTCTAAACCTGACTTCACCTGTGACATGCTGCCCTCCTTGTTCTCCAGCTACTACAGCCTGTCACCCAAGCCTTTCATTTCTGCTTTCAAAATATATTTTAAATGCATCCTCTCATTCTACTGCCACATCCCAATCCTTGTCTTTGTCCTCAAATTCTTGACTCATTCATTTATTCAACCTATGTTGACTGGGCACACGTAGAGATGAGGACACCGGTAGAGAAACCGGGCAGCTCAGGTCAAGGATGAGTAGCTTCCTTGCTGAGCTTCCTGCCATGAACTCTTCCCAGGCCTCCTCTTCAGCCTGACATCCCTCCTTCATTCCTGACTCAGAGTCCCCTCCTTCATTCATTTAGCTCATCCATAGAGTCTGTATTGCTTGGTGCTCCAAGATGCAGATGGAGTGAGATCTAGTCCAGGCCCTAACGACCATTATCAAGAGGAAAAAACTGGCACACCCATCAGTACCAATAGAACTGCTTGAGGCAGGGATCATGGGTGCTCTGGGGACCAGAAAGTGCGTGACAATTCTGCTGGGCTGTGGGGAGAGCTGGCTGAAGAATAGTTCTGAGAGAAAGTGGCATTCACACTGGACCCTGAAAGATGAGGAGTTTATCATCTGGAGGTGGGGGAGAGAAGGTGGAGGGAGTCGCAGGTGGAAGGAGAGGGAGGGAGAGGAGATGCACGACTAGTGTGACAATGGCCCAGATGCCGTCGTATCTCTGGATGTGGTGGCCATATGTTCACCCCATCCTATGGACTTATCCCTGAGGCTCTCTGAGGCTGTAAGAATAAGAAGATTTTAAATGAATGAAATCCCAGGCAGCACTTCTGATCCTCATTTCACATGCTGCTGCACTGATATGGCTGGCGCTGTACAGGCTCAGCAGTCATTGTGAGTCGGGCGCTGGGAGCAAGGCCCACACTCACAAGCCACAGTGTGGACTGACCTGTGGCCATTGTAGGACTGAGGCACCAACTGCTCACGTTGCAAGAGCGTCGACCGCTGATAACTCCTACGAGTTTTCCTCTAGGACTTGCTCCCAGATGAAGAGAGCTGCCTCATCCAAAGTCATGACCCTTTCCCACAGATAAGCCACATCTGGCAATAAAAACAGGGGAAGCCAGGGCCCGGGGCTCCACACAGAACAAGTCTAAGGGGCCATTCCAGCTCCAGGGCCTCCAGTGGGATTGGAGGGACCTCTGTCACGTCTGATCACAGTTCGGCTCCCTCTTCCCAATCCTGCCTCCTTAGTCCACCCACCACAAATGGTGATCCCAAGAGCACAGTCCCTTAAAGCTCCCTGCCCACAGGCCTCTACTTGAGAGTCTGCTTTCTAGAGAACCTGATGAGCAACAGGGAGCTTAGGGAGCCTGGGTCCCATTCAAATAGGATCTCATGGCAGGGCAGCCATGAGAGCCCCGGGAGGAAGCCACTGACAGGACTCCCCCAGCCTTGCCAGGGCCTCGCAAGCTTCATTCCACCGGGAGGACTCTTCCTTCCTGGGGAGCTGCATACGAGGGGCTGCATGCGAGGGGCTGCTGGAATCTGGGGCCATTAAATGAGACCCACCTTCTGTAACTCCTCTCTTCCCTTGCTCATGCTCATCCAGGGACATTTTCCCATTTGCCTCTCTTTGTACCTCATCTCAAAGAGTGGGTGCCTGAATGGGCAGTCCATCTGTCAGTTATAGCTATTTTTAATCACACATTGACATTCAGGCTCGGAGTCAGTCTCTTGCAAACTCTGTCAGTCTGAGTGGGCTCATGGGTGCTGAATCAGTGGGAAAGACATATGTCCAAGCCCACAAACCTTGGACGATGGCCAGTTCACCATGGCAACGCCCTTCTGGGACCTTCTTGGTGGACAGTCCACTGCTTCTTATGATAGCTCATCCTTGACTTTCAAACATCTATAGACTTGACTTAGAGGGAATAACACAAAGGAAATTAAAGGAACGGACAGCGCCACCCCTCTCCCACACCCTGAGTGAGGCATGGCCAAGGCTCTATTGTGAGGAGGAGACAATGTCCATATACTTAAAAGCAAGAATTCTCATAAATAATCCCTTTGGCATAAGGGAGATGGTTTTGGAAGTAACTGTTTTCTGCCTTCACTTTAAAACTTCAACAGTAAAGTAATAAATAGAAGTAAACAACTAATGAAATCACATCTATCGAGCCGGCTGGGTGTCCAGGAGGAACATCCACTCAGCTCCCAGGCTCTGAGAGCAGGAGGCCAGGCTGTGATCTTCCATATTCCATCCTGGAAAATTGGAACTTTAGGAACTCACTCTCATTTCTCCCCCACCTTTATATCCTCCCTAATCCCCCTCCTCAAGCCTCACTCTGAAGCTTGGGTCTCCAGGGATCAACCACAGAGGAACACGTGTGGCCTCTGGTCACTGGTCAGCTGAGATAACTTCCTCCAGGACGGGCGTAGGGTCAGCTGGAGCTGGCGGCATTGCTTTAGAGGTGCCAGCAAGCCTCCTCAGCATCGCAGTGCTGGAAGAGAGCTCCAGCCATCTTCCCAGATCTCTCTTGCTCGGGAGGAACAGGAGGCTCAGGGAAGTGGTGTGAACAGAGCCCAGATCTGACTCCTTCCTCTGCTTTCGCTTGCTCACTGGTCAATCACCTATTTAATCAACAAATGCTCGCTAAGCCCTACCATGGGCACCCACAGAGTGGGCTTCACTGAAAGAAGAGGGATGGTGAGGGGCTGAGTGGATGGAGCCAGACAGGCCCACATGGACTTGATGGCAGCCCCAGAGAAGCACGAGTGTCTGCAGGAGGCTTCAGCTCTACTCAGACAGAGAGGACTTAGAAACGCCAGAGAAAGGGGCCAGGAGGAAGCATCCCCACTTCACAGCGTGGCCAAGAGCTAGCACTGCCAGCCAGGACCAGTTATACAACCTCCAGGACCTGGAGCTCAAAAAACAATATGAATTTCAAGACAGTGAGAGCAGAGCACTCAACCAAGCGTGGGCCCGTCTGAGTACAGGACCCCGAGACTGCAACCAGACCCTGAGCAGACGGGAAGCCGGGGCCCAGCCAGATGACGTGACTTGCCCAGTCTCACAGCTGGTCAGGGTCTGCCAAGTCTCCTTAGGAAACAGCAATGCCCTGCTTTTGCCAGTCAGAATGATCACATAGATTTGTGTATTTGCTGACTGCTTGCTCACTTCCCCCAGTAAAGCTGGCCATGTATTATCTAAAAAGAAAAAAATATGCCTCCCTTACACATAAAACAAGACCCCCAAACACCTGAAGGCAAAGCCCTTTACCTCCCCAGCTCTCCAGCCACCATGGTCAGTTCTTCTTTCTAGGAAAGCAGCCCAGGTCCATCCTAGAAGCCCCTCTGGCATCTGATTGCTCGTGCGTGGAACATGGCGCATGGCACTCCAGGGTGTGAATGGCAGCTTTTCAGGGTCTCCCAACCACCCCTGAGGAGTAGCAGAGGGTGAAGAGCCACCAAGCAGGTCACGTCACCACTGGAAGGGCCTTGCAGGTAAGCAGAGCAGCCCTCCCATTTCACAGATGAGAGGGGCCCAAAGGAAGGATGTGCAGAAGTGGGAAGAAAACCAAGGTCTCCTGAGAGCTCCCGGAATCCCAGCAACAGCTCAGAAACTCTGTGTAACCGTATTCCTGGTAGTACTTCCTGCTGCACACCATGGGGAGGTGGGCAGAGAGCAAAGAAAAGGTGTGATGGAAGGAGCCCAGAGCCAAATGGACCCGCCAGCCCTGCTGCTTCCCAGCTGTGCAAACTCTGCCGTGTCAGGGGAACCTCCGCGCCTCCATTTCCCGTCTAAACAATGAGGAGCGTAATGTCCAGCCCAAGGGTCAGGTTAAAAGGGATGAGTTGTCTAAAGTGCTCAGGAGAGTCCCACCATTACAGTGGGTGCCCAACAAACATGTCCTGCCACCTCCCCTCCCTCTCTTCCTGTGTGAGGAGTTCCAGTGGGGACCACACTCGGGTCTGGGCTCCTCTCCTGTGTGGTGTTGGGTGAAGCAGCTAAGCATCTCATTATACGGGGAACTGGAGAGCATTATGAGCAAAAACATTAACCATGTGCACAGTTAGGGTTCTAACACACAGGACAAACTAGGGAACTGTGAGAAAAGAAGGGGATCCTTTAGAGCACATCAGATACTCCAGAACCGTGGTCGGTAACTGTGGCTCACGAGCCACATGCGGCTCTTTGGCCCCTTGAGTGTGGCTCTTCCACAAAATACCACTGCCTGGGCGAGTCTATTTTGAAGAAGTGGTGTTAGAAGAAGTTTAAGTTTAAGTTTAAAAAATTTGGCTCTCAAAAGAAATTTCAATCGTTGTACTGTTGATATTTGGCTCTGTTGACTAATGAGTTTGCTCCAGAATGCCCAGAAATCCTTGAAGGAAGAAGGAAGCTTAAAGGGCTTGCTGAGATCCTGTGGGCAAGAGGTAGGCGCTAATAAGAGTTAAGGGTAGTAAAATGCAGATGTTCTCTTTGATGAGGTGTCATGGGTCTCTCAGGCTGCTGAGAGGAAGACTGTGAAGGCCCCTAAGAGTGAGGATGAGTGGAGAGGATCCAAAGAGGCAATTGGCCATCACTATTTCCCAAGCTGCTCCCTCCTGACTTCTGACACCTGGCAGGCTCCCCCTGAATGTGGCCAAAGCCTCCGGAGCCCTGTCTTCTCACTGCTCACGGTGCCTTTCAATGACAGGGCACCGCTGTCAGTGGTCCCGAGCCCAGGGCTCCTCTTAAGAGTCAGCCAGGTTCCCTCCCTGGGCCACTTCCAACTCGCTGCTTCTAGGAGCCTTTCCCCAGAACACCCACCATCCTGGCTCTCACCCAGCCATCCCTGGCCCGGTCTCAGCCTCCCACTTAATCCTGATACACAGATGATAGTTCTTTTGTAATGTCAGAGGGCATTGTGACTGGAAGGTATAGAGGGTGGGGCAAAAGTAGGTTTACAGTTGTCTGTATGGAAAAGAATACAACAGCCCTAGCCGATTTGGCTCAGTGGATAGAATGTGGCCTGAAGGGTCTCGAGTTTGATTCCAGTCAAGGGCATGTACCTGAGTTGCAAGTTCCCAGGCCTGGTTGGGTATGTGCAGAAAGCCAGCAATCGATGTGTCTCTCTCACATCGATGTTTCTCTCTCTTTTCCTCCCTTCCACTCTCTCTAAAAATCAATGGGAAAATGTCCTTGGATAAGGATTAACAAAAAAAATGCAAGAAAGAAAAAGATACAATAATTAATAAATGAATACAAGAATAAACTCTGTTTTGCATACTGTAAGGCTACTTTGGCCCCATCTTGTATTTGCACACAGACACCTAATGCTGAGCATTTATGACCTGTTGCCTGTTAGAGGACCAGGGGATGTTCCTTCTTCTGTGACAGCCAAATGACAGGAGGTCTGGGTTTGGCCTGGGCCAGAGCAGCAGAGGTCAGTGCAGAACCTAAGACATACCTGCCTTCTAATTCTGATTCTGCCACTTACCTGTTCGGGGCCCTGGGCAGGTGACTACACCTCCCGGAGCCTCAGTTTCCTCCCTTATTCAATGCTAAAATAGCAATCTCGTCTACAGAGGAGCCAACGAGAGGATATGAGCGAAGGCCTGGCATGGTTCCTGACACCCAGGAGGCCTCGGTGGACATGCGCAGTGGCACTACTCTGGGTCATCCCCAGCACCTTCTGTCCATCCCTCACTGTCCTGACCTGGAAGAGGGCGGTGCTTCCTCACTGACCCCTCCACTCCTGGCCTTCTTCTTATGCTTGATGGATTCACATCACTCAGAAATCCATGGCCCGGCCCCACCATCTCCCCGCGCTCTCCTCCATGTGTACTTCGTTCTCCCCAGCCTCAGTCCTGCTGACTTGGCTTCCCGGCCTCTTTGTACCTAGAGATTCCTCTCCTTCAGGGAGCTCTTCCTGCCTGGTCCCCGGAACCTCGTGCACCTCTGTGGTCCTTCCAAGAGCCCCAATCTCTCCCACAGCAGGCCTCTCCCTGAGACCAGGACCCAGGCTGTGTCCCCGGAGACTGAGCCTCTTGGCATGTCCTTCTCTGTAAACTCCCCAGGGCCTAATACAGTATTAGGGGTGGATTGTTGGATCAGGGAAATGGAGTAATTCGGTCATTTTCTAATCATCCCAGGTACTTCTCAGTCCCAGCATTTTAGGAAAACCGAAGAGGGAGAGAGACCCAGATGTGTACATATGTTCCTGTGACCCCCTCCCTGTGCACTCCCCCTCCTCCTTCCCCCCACCACACACACACACACACACACACACACACACACCGCTCACACCAACCAGCATGTGAACAGCCAGCGAGGTTTTGTGCATTTCACTATCGTTGCAGTTTTTCTAATGACTGGGGTCACAGGGAGCGGTCACACGGCACAGCTCACAGCACTTCCCTGGGAAAATCCGCCCTTTCAGACACCAGCACCTCAGACCTGCCCTTTGCTTTCTCATTTCCCCGGGACCCACGGAGCTTCCCATGCTCTTCCCACTGCTTCCTTGTCCTAAGCAACCCTTGCTTTCCAAAACCTCCCACCTCTGACCCTGTGTGTCCAAACCTTCGCTCTCTCTGCCAGACCACGGCTTCTGATTACAACACACCTGTTGGAGTCCCAGCAGAGGGTAGGAGGGTGTGTAGAACCGCACACACACAGAATGAGCACTGAGTTCTGGGGAGTGGGCCCTTCTGTGGGGAGTGGAAGGGGACTTTGCCTTCAATCTCATGTTTTATTTTTCTAACGTGAGAGACAGAAGATTCTAAAGCCTATAACAGTGTGTGTGTGTATGTGTGTGTCTGTTTGTGTGTGTGCCTGTGTGTGTGTGTGTGTGTGCAGAGTGTATTTCATAATTTTAAAAAGGTTTTAAAGAACAAAAGCACGTGGGGATGTAAGTACAACATCCCAGGAACGTAAGCCAGGAATAGTCTTCCCTGGCTCCTCTCCTCATTCTTAGGGGTGGGGACCGCCCTCCAGAGAACCTCCCTCTCCTAGCTCTTCCCTGGCCCACCCTGGGCTCCTTCCAACCTTCAGCGTGTGTGCACTCCCTGCCTCCTGGAGCCCAAACGTCTTCTTTCCAAGATCTGGCCCAACCCGTCCCCAATTCTTCCCAACCTCACACACCCTTGGCTTCTTCACAGTGGCCCTCGGGCTGCTTGGCGCTGACAGAGCACAGAGCCCATAGTGAAAATAACTAAGGAAGGCGACACCTGCACAAGCATAAACATTCCTTCTCCTCTCAGAGGAGGCGTCACCCCTGAGGCTGCCTAGAATACAACATGGGCCAAGAGGCTCTGCCACAGCGATTTCACATGCGCTTCCACTTCCGGTTCTGAATTCTGCCTTGCCGGCCATTTTTTTCCTTTTCATTAATCCTCACCCAAGGACATGTTTAGAGAGAGGAAGGGGAAGAGAGAGAAAACATCGATTGGCCACCTTCCATACACACCCAGACAGGGATCAAACTGCAACCCAGGCACAAGCCCCGACCAGCAACCCTTTGGTGTGCAGGGAGATGCCCAACCAACCGAGCCCCACAGGCCAGGACTTAATTTCCTTTCCTAGTGTTCATTGTTAGTGTACAGAAATGCAGCCAATTTCTGAGTGTTGATTTTGTATCCTGCTGAATTAGTTTATTAGTCCTAACAGTTCTTTTGTGTGGAATCCTCAGGGTTTGCTATATATATATATTATGGTCATGTCATCTGTGAACAGTGATGAATTTACTTCTTCCTTTCCAACTTGGATTTTACTCATTTTTTCTTGTCTAATTATTCTCGCTGAAACTATGGAAGGCTTTTTAAGGCTCTTTCTGTGTCCCCTTCAAGGCTATTTTCCTCTCTCCCCCAAATTTCCACTATGCTAACCTTATTTTGGGTTAATTGACTTGTCCAAGGTCACAGCTTGGTTAAGGTAGACATTAGTCTGAGACTTATCTGACCACAAAACTCACAAGCTCTTCCCACTCTCTCTTGAACTAAGAGAACTATCATTATTAAAATAACATTATTAAATTGAACAGATAACACCCATTAACACCCAAAGGATTACTTTAGAAAAAAAGAGCCCCAAGATTGGGTCTGTATTGATGTGATCAGGGTAGAATTGAGGCCAGGAGGGAAAGGAGCCTCTTGACAGCAAAGAAAAGGTAGCAGAGGCCCCTGGATAAGGGGTAGGGTAAAGGGGAGTAGAGGTAATGGGAGTCTGTCTACACTCTGATTGAGGTAGCTACCTGTTTCCAAAACTCCTTTCCATGGGGTATCACCAGCATGATTTTATTGTTGTTGTTAATCTTCAACCAAGGATATTTTTCCACTGATTTTGACAGTGGAAGAGAGAGGAAAATACAGAGAGAGGAAAAAACATTGATTGGTTGCCTCTCATATGTGGCCCAACCAGGGTCAGGGATCGAATCTGCAACCGAGGTATGTGCCCTTGACTGGAATTGAACCCAGACCCTTCAGTCCATGGGCTGACCGACTCTCTATCCACTGAGCCAAACCAGCTAGGGCTCACCAGCATGATTTTTTTTTTATATTCTGGTAATTTAAGCACTATTATTGACTTTGCTTTTCTAAAAATAAATATGTTAAAGGAAACTTTATATCTACTTTAAATCCCTACCAGAACCATTAGCCATAAATAGAATGTAATTGTAGAAAATAAATACAATGAAAACAATAGCATGTTGTTAAATTCTAACTAAATGATTGTCTGCCAAAGG
>PVJN01041032.1:0-18944 GCA_004026805.1 Lasiurus borealis
TTACCTATGTTTCTCTTTCATTGATGTTTCTATCTCTCTATTCCTCTCCTTTCCTCATTATCTAAAGTAATTAAAAACATATTTTAAAAAAAGAAAAAAAAAGAATATTAGCCTTAGTAACACACGTTATCTTGCATTTTCTTGATTTTAAACAACTTCAAACAAACATTCTTCATCCATGCCATTAACAGGCGTTTGTCTTTATGTCTTGATTTTTCCACTTTCTACCCCCATCTTTTTTTTTTTTTTTTTTTTTTTTTTTTTTTTTGCAGTACCAGCCTTTCTTTTCCAGAGTGAACTCAGCTGTCTGAATTTGCCCTACAAAGTTCACATCGCTGTCCTCTTTTGTGGGAAGAATGTTATTCCTGTCTCAAATTTTCAGAATCACAGGGATTCGTAAGTTTAATTCAGTGTTTAAGATTCCAATTTCCATGAAAAGAAACTTTGAAAACTTAAATGTAAATGAGCTTTTAATGCAGCACTGGTGTTTACACTGATTCTGTTTCTAAAGCACAGGCATACCTCTAAGGTTTCGGAAAGGTTGTTCTGATAAATCGGATTGTTTCCTATTTTCTGGGAAGCCTAGCTTCTTAGATGTTTTATGTGTAAATAAGTTATAATTATCAGCATTTAGTCAGAAAAATAGAAACCACTTACATTATTTTCCTAAAGCAGCCATAACAAAATACCACAAAATTGGTGTCTTAAAACAAAATAAATGTATTCTCACAGAGTTCTGTAGGGTGGGAGTGAAATAGTCAGCAGGGCCCTGCTCCCTCGGAGACTCTCTGATAGAATCCTTTCTTACCTCTTCTACTTCTGGTGGTGGTCCCAAATCCTTGGCCTTCTTTACTTTGGAGCTCTCTCACTCTCTCTGCCACTATCATCACATGGCATTCTCTCTGTTTCTCTCAGCCACTGTGTCCCTTTTCTTTTTGTGAAGACAACAGTCAGATTGGACTAAGAGCCTACTCTACTTCATCTTAACTAATTTTGTTTACATACCCTATTTTTACCAAAGGTCTCATCCTGGGGTTCTAGAAAGGACATAAATTTGTGGTGAAAAGACACTATTCAACCAGTACAACTCTCAAGTTTTGTGTTTAATGCTAAAGTGAGGCTTAGTCAGTGAATTAGAGACATTTATAACCAGTGCAAGGTTTTTAAAGTAATGGTCAGAGAATAGAGAGAATAATGCCAGAGATCTCAGCTGCCTGCAGAACCCAAATGACTGCGTACAAGGTCATGTCCAAAGGTTCTGCAAACCCTCATTGTTCAATGACAAGCCTGAATTGCTGTGCATTTCTACTCAATTTTTATATTCTAAAATTTTCTGTCAAATACAAGTCAGGGATTATTTTTAATAGTAATATAAAATTAAGTCCTAGCTTTTTCATTATTTGTAAGTGATAATGTTGCCTTGTTGCTCACATTATGTAAAAACCCATTGTAAAGTTATTAAACAGTTCTATGACCTTTGTTTATATATTTCAATATATAAACAAGGATATACTTGTGTTCAACTAAAAAGAGGATATTTGTTTTAGGAAAAGGTACAAACTATTGTCATTGTGCCCAGCCTGGCTTGGTAGTTGAGTGTGGACCTGTGAACCAGGAAGTCACAGTTCAATCCCAGGTGGGGGCACATGCCTGGATTATGGGCTCATTCCCCTTTGTGGGATGTGCAGGAAGCAGTAGATCCATGGTTCTCTCTCATCATTGATGTTTCTGCCTGTCTTTTCCTCTCCCTTCCTCTCTGAAATCAATGAAAATACATTAAAAACAAAACAAAAACAAACAAAAAAAACATTGTCATTGCATACCTTCTTTTCTTGTCTTGTCTTGATTCCTCTAGTCTTGTCTTACGTAAGTTCCAGCTCTAGCACTGCATTTTTCAATATAAGCCACAGTCTAATTCTAATGCATATTTTATTAATGTTCAACCCTTATATTTTTATAATCCTTAAGATTAATATAGTGTTGTGGTGTTTTGTTTTGTTTTTATCAGAGATGTAGGTTCACTTTAGTATATTTAAAATTACATTATTCAGAGAATACAAAAATAAAATAAGAAAAACATATTCATTATCTATGGCAGAGGTACATTCTGATTTTAATAAAAATATGTATACAAATTGAAAATTGTGTTTATTAATTTAACCAAAATAAGTTGGCAGTTATTTGTATTCTTTTTAAGTGTCAGAAAACACCTTTTTAGTTTGCTAAATAGAAGTATTACTTCTAGAAATAATAAAAAAAAAATTCTTCATTTGCATTTATTTTGTTTTATTTTTTCATCATCATCTTTTTTAACTTAAATGGCTCAAGTAAAGTTAAAAATAAGTGGATTAACAAGATCTTTCCTAGACAGAAGTACCTAAGAATGTGGACTCACAGAGGCCAAAGGGGGGTAATGACACAGCAGTAGCAGTTAGTCACCATGATCTTTGGCATGGTTCCCACCAGAACAAAAACTAGCTTCTCTCCAATGGAATCCCAAACCAAAATCTCAAAAACTGCATGATCCCTTTTTCAATGGACACTAGAGTTGTTCTAATATTTATCAGCTTTCCATGGCTGTAAATTTCTCAAGCAATTATCCTTCTTCCTGTTGCAGTGGTTAAGATTTTTGACATTAGGTACCTAAGACATGGGCACAGTCAGTCTTTGAGGAGTCTTTTGACTGACACCTTTTGTGTCGGCAGTCCTCATCCCATCCTCTCATACCTGCTCTCATAGGATCCAGACCACTGTGATCAATCTGATGCCATTCTAATAACCTGGTTATTAACCTGGTTATTATTTCACAGGAGAGGAGTGAAAGGAGAGATCAAATAATAGAGGCATGTCATTGATACAGCTTTGCTCCAAAAGCTGCATTTAACACTCTCCAATTCTGTTCCCCCATGATTGATGGGGGAAGGGACTAGACAAAGGCAGTTTAAATGCATGTGCATGCCCAGTAAGGTCCGAGTGACCTGGGAGGTTCACTGCTCATAATCACAACCGGAAACAGGTAATTGGCTAGGCTCTGCAACTCCTGAAACCTGACTAATTTTTTAAACAAAGAAGTGAGCTCTCTCTCTCTCTCTCTCTCTCTCTCTCTCTCTCTCTCTCTCTCTCTCTCTCCATGCCCTCTTGGGCCTTCTACTGTTCTACTGCAGGGGTGCTGTGCTCATGCTCCCAGGTGCCCACATGGCTGGGCTCCACACATGGACTAATTGCCTTTAATTAGCCTGATGCTGAACCCCACCAAGCTGCAACAGGGAATGAAAGCTCTGGAGGCTGGCCCTCTTTCTGACTCTGCTGAAGTATCAGCTGCCCCTCTTCCAGGACTGACTTAAGGGACAGTGGGCTCTTGAACTCAAGAAATAAAGCCTTTTTCCACATTCCATCCTCCCTTGAGAGACTCAGAAAATTCATTTTTCTGAAGATGTCACAATAACCTCATTTCCAATAGTGCCTGGGGTGTCTGATCCACTGATTTTTTTCCAGTCCCAGATCAACTAAGACAAGAAACCCAGATCTAAATCTAGGGGAAGGTTTGGGGCTATACTTTATATCCATTCTGCCGAACATTAAGGTTAAGATGATTCATTAATATTCAGCTAATATTGAAGCATTAAAATACTAATAATTTAAAATATCACAAAGTTACAAATCTTATCTCTTTTATAGAGAAAAATATATTTGAAAAATTTTTGATGAACCTTTATAGGTTTAAATCACCATACATATCAGACAAACCATTTCTAACTTAATTTAAACTTTTATTTGCAAATAAGGATGAATCCAGCTTATACAGTGTCATAAAAGATAAATAGGGGCTGGGGGTGAGAAGAGGGTAACCAAAGAACTTACATGCATACATGCATAACCCATGGACACAGACAATAGTTTGTGAAGGCCTTGGGGTGGGAGAGCAGGGTGAAGGGTGTCAATAGGGGACATCTGTAATACTGTCAACAATAATGATAAATAAATAAAATACCACTTTGGTTTTCCTAAGAAAATATCATATAATAACTTTTCATGCAGAGAAAAGTGCTGTACATATGGTGAACCAAAGTCCTTCCTGGGATCTTATCTCATGAAGTTGAAGAATAAAATTATGGACTGGAATATTTAAGTAAAAGCATGGAAATTTATTATAAGTGGATACAAACTCCCTGCACAAAAGGGGGTCCAAGAATGAGTTGTTTCCAAAGTTCACTTAGTTAGGACTTTTAATGCCCTTGAACCCACTCTGTCTGCGTCACTTTCTGATTGGCTTATTTTACCTTCCTAGCCTAGCCAACAATTTCAAAACCCAGCCTGAGCATCCCCCTCCTTTCCTCCTTCTTTTCCTGCAATATCTGCACCTGTAAGATAAATATCCTTGTGTTTTGGAGGGTGGCCTGCTAGACTCTGCAGTTATATCTGCACCTCTTTCTTCTTCCAGCGCTAACTCTTGTAACCTTCTGCACATGCAGGCTAAGTATTCTTGTCTTGCTGTATCCTGTTTTTCTGCAAAACTAGCATCCCTGTGGTTTTAGTTGGCTTTATTTGTCATGTCCATTATTTCCTCCTTCCTTTCACATCTTTCTCTCTGTCCACTTAATCCTGTTTCTAACTCCCCTCATAATGATAAGGTATTAAATGAGAAACCATGTTAGCTATCATTAAAATAATATAATACATAAATTAATTAACTAATTAAATATTATATATTTTACTATGTGTTCTTGGAGCTAGGTAAAATCCTCTTACCTAGTATATACATTTTTATTATATATATCACATTAAATTTGCCATAAATGCAAATAATTTTTTCCTTGTATTTTGATTTAAAACTTGAATTAAAATATTGTTTTGAATGTTTTTCA
Source organism: Lasiurus borealis (assembly GCA_004026805.1). NCBI lineage: Eukaryota > Metazoa > Chordata > Mammalia > Chiroptera > Vespertilionidae > Lasiurus > Lasiurus borealis. The sequence goes on from PVJN01041032.1 coordinate 4,866, forward strand.
GGTATTTTACCTTATTATCATAATTAAAATTAAAATTCATAACAACATAGAGGCCTTTTTCTTTCTTTTTGCAATAGAATTTTATTTCTGGTTAAATCTAAAATAATTATATTTTTTCTAAGGTGAACAAAAGCATCATTTTTTTAAATCATACTCCTTAAATGGCAGATATCAGACTTTTGAATAGCATTACACTGGAATCATGTGACATTGAAATGTACTCAAACAAACAAAAAAACTACTTCTATGTGATTTTTAACTTAACCTATAATTCAGTCAAATGCAAATATGATTTCTAATAGGTTATCCTATTATTGGAAAGATAGAAAGGCAATTGATTTTATAATCCTATATAATAAAAAGCTAGTGTCCATAATGGCCTCACAACCAGAATGACAAATAGATCAGTCACTGTGAGGTGCATTGAACAACTCTTGGTCCCTCCCTCCATTCCCAGGCTCCCATTGCTGGATGGCCAATGGGAAACAACAAGAAACCAGGCTGGTGTAAGCCGGGCAGACTGGGGACTGGTGAATAGGCAGAAAGTAGACCTCTCTCCCCCACCCCCTCTACCCTCCCTCCCCAGCTGCCCTGCAGGCTCCAGTTGATCCTCAGTTTCTTCTGAAAGGAATGTGTTGCCTCGGTTGAGCAGCCTCCTGGGATGCAGACTCACTGCCCTGAGAGACTTCAACAGGGACTTCAGCGCCTGCAGCAACCCTCAGCCTTCACTGCTGGGAGGTGGACAGAGAGCATCAACTTTAAAGCACAAACACCCTCCTAGGAAGAACCGGCCATCTCCCTACTCCACAGCTACTTCCCTGTCAGCAAGAAACTGTGCAGGCTCCTCCCAGCGGGGGGATGGGCAGGGCCAGAGCCTGAGTTTAATGCCTCTGTGATGGGGGAGGGGCAGAGCCAGGCAGCTGGGCTAGTGCAGGGACAGAGGGAAGGAGGGAGGGAAGGAGGGAGGGGGAGAGGATGGGGCAGGAGCAAGGGAGCAGCCCTGGTCCCCTGCACCTCCTCCCACAGGCATAGCCCTTCCTGGTTGAGTTTCCCACATCATTTTTAGGGTTTTGGCTGGTGACACCAGCTGTGAAAAGATTCACAAGGGAGAGAAGAGACAGGTGAGGTGCAGAGAGAGGGCATTTATTTTACTTCTTTAAAGGTAGCAAAGGGCCAGGTGCCCTGTAATGGCACAAGTCACCTAAGGCAGAGTGGGCTGTTTTTGTTTTGTTTTTTAATATATTTTATTGATTTTTCACAGAGAGGAAGGGAGAGGGGAAGAAAGTCAGAAACATCGATGAGAAAGAGACATAGATCAGCCACCTCCTGCACACCCCACACTGGAGATGTGCCCCCAAGCAAGGTATATGCCCCTGACAGGAATCGAACCGGGGACCCCCCAGTCCGCAGGCCGATGCTCTATCCACTGAGTCAAACCGGTCTTGGCTGAGCTGTTCTTTTGATTGCCGGAGGGTAAAAGAGGAATTGGGTTGGTGCAGCAGTAGGGCTGGACTGGGGACTGGTGAGCAGGAGGAAGATGGCCCTAATCACAGGTAGGCCTAGGGACCCTATCCATGCACGATTTTGTGTGCTGGGTCTCTATTAATATATAAGAAGTCTACTACATACTATCAAAACTAAATATTTATAAAAATTAGTTACTTAGAAACAACTTAAATAAATTGAATTTAATGTGGCTTTCTGCAATGCCAAAAAATGGTGACTGACAAATCAAGGAATGCTATCCATAACCTATAAAAAGGCATCCTTGAATTTTCAAGATATCTGACATCACTCTCTAAACATACTGTAAATATGTTTCCAATGCATTTCAATAAGTAACTAGTCAATAAAAATATATACTTGCTCTCATACAAAGATTATTGTAACATTTTAATGTTTGAAAGTTAGTATTTAAGGACACACTACTATAGTCTGAGAAATGACTAGAAAGACTTTAGTACCAAAATTTATGAAAGTACTAAAAGACTTGCTACATTTTAAATATAGGTTATTAAACTTTTCACATCTTTTCCTTTGCAAATCATTTTTATTTTTATATTAATTCTACCAGGGGGATAGATAATTCATCTAAATTATTTAAGATACCTTAATTTTAAACAATTTTGATTTAAAAGGAAATTGACAATGACAAAATATATGATTGATAAAATATATATTTCTAATTGGTTTCTGGTTTTATATTATATCTTACTGCTTGCAAAATGATATTACACCATATTTTATCAGGTGAAACCTTCATGGCTGAAATTATGCTCTTTCTATAATAGCTCAAATTTGTCTTAATTTTATAAAACTTTACATGAGAATTCAACACAAATGAAAGCTTGGTTTAAAAAAATGTCAACAGAAGTAAATATTGTTGATTTATTTTTGTAGTTCTATACTATATCTAACCTATCTCCCCACTAATGTCCTGAAACAACTAAGGAGACATATTTATGAAATAAATTATGGTATCACTAAATTTCTTATGGTAGAAAGCATTTATGATATTTCAGAACTAGTATAGCTGAATCAAATGATTTCTTCTGACAGGTCCAATAAATGTCAACAATACTAAGACAAGCTAAAGGACCTATAGGATTCAGATACTTAGGGATTTTTTTCTACTTACATATTTCTTTAGTAGATTGTTATATTAAAACAACCTAAGAAGTGAGGTCGGACCTTAGCCTATAGGCTTAAATATATTTTCAGTCTTACAATATCACTCTCTATAAAATTATAGGTTCAAAAACCCAATTTCCTGTGAAACTAACTCTCAATTAAAATCTCAAAAATGTAATGTTATATTCAACAACAATCCTTAGCTTCAAGGTCACATTGAGGTTATATGGTATGCCCTGGCAGCTAATTAAGCACTGTGGACAGAGGTCAGTACTACTGAGATAGATGCTCTACTACAGGGCTACTACTTCACTGTAGACACAGGATATTCTAAAACTTTGCCGCCTGTACTTTCTCTTAGTCAGCTGATGACTTTTGATTGGTCTCCAGTGTTCTCCATTCTCCTAAAACAAATGACCACTTTTTGATCTTCATGTCACTTGAATTATCATTTTTGGATAGTTGAGTACTCACTTCTTGAAACAGTTTCTTTGCTTGACCATCAGGACAACACTGGTTTCTCATCTGTTTCTTAAGTTAACTATTTTTATTCTTCTTCATTGTCCTTACTATTAAACTTGAGATGAATCAAATGGAAATTGTAGTTTCACAAATATTTTTCTCTATCCTATACTACTTTTTGATTTGAATGTTAAATAGCACAAGCCCAACATTGAATTTTATTTCTTCCCTAAATGTTCTTTCGTCATGTATTGCCAACCTTAATTAATGGCCTCTTTATTCTTTCAATTACTCAGATCAAAAGTTTGGAATCATCTTTTATTCACAACTTTCAATCCCAGATTCAATAAATCAAAAAGTATTGTTAGCTCCATTTTGAAATTGTAAGTGTAACCCGACCAGTTTCTATCTACCACTCTCAGTGCTACATCTCTCATCTGTTTTAGAGCCTTCTCATTATTTTCTCTCTTCTTTTCTAACAAACCTCTCCTTTAGCCAGAAATATTCTTTAAAAGGATAGATTAGATCATATTACTCCTCCACTCAAATGCTTGCATGTCATTCAATCACTCAGAATAAAATCCAATGTTCTTTCAATAACTTGAAAGTGTATATGACCTTGCCTCATAGCTTCTCTGGCCTTACTTCCTACTCTTCTCCCCAGTGTTCCAGCTCCAGATACATTGCTCTCCAGCAATTCTGTAATATACTAAGGATTCCCATACCTGAGGGTTTTGCACTTGCCTTTTTCCATGTTTAGATCTCTTTCCTCTGCTACTCGCCTTACTCCCTCATCTCACTTCTGCATTTATGTCAACCCAACCTTGATCCTTTCCCCGACATATTATAAACTAGGCAGGCCTTTCCGTAACAACTTTTCTACTTAGGTACCTCTAATACTTTCCATAGCATTTACAACTTTCTTATATTGAACTCTATCTCCCATACCATATAAATATTTATTTATTGCCAACTATATGTTTGTAATTAAAGTGAAAATCAAAGCTTTTATAAAACTCCATGATTTACTGTAAGGCCATAGGTAAGAAACTATTTTAAAAACTAATACATTTTAGAGATTACAAATTCTACTGAGTACAGGTTGAGCAAAAGTAGGTTTACAGTTCTTCATATGGAAGATAATATAATGATTAATAAATAATAATAATACAGGAAAAAAACTGTGTGTTGCATATTTACAATTCTAAGCCTACTTTTGCCTCACCTTCTATAATAGCACAAGAAAGAGAATACTGAGTGTGAAAAGGTAGTGGCAATTTCATATATGATTGTGAGGAAAGCATTCTTTAAAAAGATAGACTTGAACCAAGAAAAAGTGAATGAGCCATGTACTAGTATACCTCTAAAAGAAGGCTATCCTATGTATATGGAATATTAAGTGAATAGTTCCTGAACCAGTAAAATGAATGATGTTAAGAAATAGAAAAAATATTCATATGACTAATAGAGTGTTTAGGAACTGAAGATACTGACCAAGAAGTATTGCAATTTTAAGCACAGCTGTTATGACAGGTCTCCCTATTTACATTTACAAATGCCCTGAAGGTGTGTAACTTGAAAAGATGATGAAGTACGAATTAGTAGTTGCAAAATAATTGGAGGATGTAAAGTATAGATAGGGAATACAGTATAGTCAACATATTTTTACAATAATAAAAGGCTAATAGGCAAATCTACCAAATGGCAGAACAACTGATCACTATGATGTGCACTGACCACCAGGGAGCAGACACTCAATGCAGGAGGTGCCCCCTGGTGGTCAGTGCATTCCCACAGGGGGAGTGCTGCTCATTCAGAAACCAGGCTCAGGACTGGCAAGTGTAGCGGTGGTGGCAGGAGGCTCTCCTGCCTTTGATTCAGTGCTAAGGACGTCTGACTGAGGGCTTAGGCCCGCTCCCATGAGGCAGGCCTAAGCCATCAGTGGAACATCTTCTGAGGGCTCCCAGACTGCAAGAGGGTGCAGGTAGGACTGAAGGACCTCCCCCCGAGAGTGTACAAATTTTGGGCACTGAGCCTCTAGTAATGTAATAATTATATATGGTATAAGATGTGTATTATACTTAATCAGAGGAATCACTAGGTAAATTATATAAATATCTAATGACTATACTGTACACCTGAAACTAATATAAAATAAAATTGAATATCAATAGTAATTAAATATAAATAAATTTCATAAGAGAAAAAAGCAAGTATAGAGATAAATTAAAATGCCATTTTTTATATAATATTATCCTATATAATAAAAGGGTAATATGCAAATTGTCTCTTCTACTGGGAGTTCAACCAAAGTTTGAGCAGGGGTAGGGCTGGCCCTGCTCCCAATTGGCCCCTCCACACCGATTGGGGCTGAGGCCAGCCATCCCACATCTTGTCCCCCTGACTGGCCTAGTTTGATTGGCCCTGATCAGGGTCAGCCAGCTGGATCCCACCCGTGCACGAATTCATGCACTAGGCCCTTAGTATTTTGTTCATGTTCAAGATGGACATTCTTGTATCAGTAGGAGAATCTAAAATATTATTAACTTTACATGTTTTCTCTTACAGGAAGATAAATATTACAATAAAATTGCAGTCTAATTAATAATTTGAGTATGTTTTATTAACATTTATATTTATATTTTGTAATTTCATTTTATCTCAATACTTGAACAATAAAATAAAAACAGCTCCAGCCAAAATTTAATGTCTCAATAGATTTGATTTGATAAATTTGTTTAAAAAATAAAGAAAGAAAAGCTCTGAAGACAGTGAGGGATAATATATGGAAGGAACATATTAGAATAAATAGTGCAAAGTTTCTGATATAGGATCATACCTCACACACCAAGGGGAAGCATAGGCTTTACTAGGGCCAGACTATTAGGAGAAGAAGTCAGAGACATTGTGGCCAGATCACTTAGAATCTCATAGGACAATGAAGGGATTCAGAGTTTGCTGAGTAAAATAGAAAGCTATTGGAGAATTTTAAGCATAAAAAGAGACATAATCTGACATACATTTTAACAGCATCATTCAGGCAACTATGTGAAAATATTTCTTAGATGACATTGCTAGAAATGGAAAGAATTTGAAGAGTATTGCAATAATCCAAGTGAGAAATGATGGTGGCTTAAAATACAGTGTTCAGATTTAAGATACAATGGGAGACAGAATACAGATAATATAGGAGGAAAGAAGTAAAGACAACTCTTTAGAGGATTTTTTCTCAAAATTGGAGGAATTTATGCAAATTCCGAAGGCAAAAAGTGGAGGCTAGGTGAAGAAGGAAGCATCCAAATGAGAAAAATAATAGTATCCTATATAATAAAAGGCTAATATGCAACTCAAACAAATAGTGGAACATTGGTAGCTATGATGAGCAATGAAGACCCAGGGGCTGACATTCAATGCAGAAGCTTCCCCCTGGTGGTCAGTGTACTCCCATAGAGGGAATGCTGCTCAGCTAGAAGCCCTGAGCCAGGCTCATGCCTGGCAAACACAGAAGTGGTGGCAGAAGCCTCGCCTGCCTCTGCAGCAGTGCTAAGGATGTCCAACTGATGGCGTAGGCCCACTCCCCATGGGCTCCCGGACTGTGAGAGGTCACAGACTGAGCTGAAAGACCCTCCCCCCAACATGAATTTATTGCATTGGGCTTCTAGTGTTATATAACAAAGGGAAGTGGTCTGAGATTAGGTTGAGGTTAAGACAATACCTGTCAATTTCTTCATATTTCTCTACCATAATTGTATGATACCACAAATAGAGGTACTGTGTCTCTCTTGCTTATTGTCATATTCCCAGAGTTTACAGAATGTCTAGTACCTAAAATGTAATCCACAAATATTTATTGATTAAATAAATAACATGAATTACGGGATTGCTGTTTAACCTAGTGTGGAATTTTAGAAAAGCAATGCTAGTTTGTGTATGTCCATGATATGATATTTAATCATGAATTTTGAAACAGAGGCCATCAAAAACATTTACATTATAATTTCAAATAAACCTCATTTTTTTCTAGCAACATTAGCCTTATATAAGGGCACTTGACCAGTATGAAATAGCTGTAAAATTTAAGGATCATATATATTTTTCCACATACTGAACAAATTTTACCAAATCCAGTAACATTTTATGGATTCCCACTATATACCAGTTTGCACAAAAAGAAAGAGAAAGGAAGGAAAGAAAGAAAAAAGATGTAGCCCTTGTCCATATAATTTAAACAATAGCAAGTTAATTCTGCCTTAAGTAGGCCAATCTCAGAGATAGGGCCACGTAACAGTAAGGCATTCATGGTTGGGTAGATTTTGTTAGATGGAGAGGAAAAGATACTAGTATTATTATGAACAGAAATAATATAATTTACAATTATAACTCATGCACAACTGGATATGAGAAAATTAGATGAAAATATTCCCTTATTTTTACAGTTGGAAGAGTGTTTTCTGCCACAACACAAAATGTAGCTTAACATCATGGGATGAAGGAAAATATTTTATGTTTAGAATTATTTAAATTGTGTGTGTGTGTTTTTTTATTCCCCAACAACAACAAAGACAATGGCAAAAACAACCATGTTTAAAGCAATTCTCCATTTATTGTAGTCCACAGACTACACAGTAAATTGTGCCTGGAATACTTTCAGTTTATTTGCATCCAGACATCATTAAATATTTGATGATTTTTATAACCCTTTTCCACAAAAATTTAATGTACATGTGTGCATACACACAAAATTTTGAACACTATTTCATGTAAATTACAGAGTCTATAAACAAAACATTGAATGACCATTTCAGATTAATTATACATGAGACATGCATTTTTCAGAACCTATTGAATGAGGCAATCCTTATAAGCAATGAATTGCTAAGGATATATCTCAAGGGAAGTGGAAGCATTTGCAGATGTAAACATTGAGAAATGTTTCATATGGTTTTTAAGAATTAGAAACTAAATCATTAAGAATTCCAGTCTTCTACAAATTTTACCAGAACAAACTTTAGTATAAGATTATTATTATTTTATTTAGTAAGGAAAATAAGAGAGATGCCCAAGTGATTTGTCACAGAGTCTGCTGTGTTAATGAAAATACAACATTTTAAACAAAGAGGTTCAATACAAACTGAAGGTCATTTGAATAGATTTATCTCTCTTTCCCACTCTGGTTAAACATTACAGCCAAGTTTGAGTGGAAGAGAAAGTTGATATTTGTCCAAAATTAACTGAGAATATGTGCCTCGAATATTGGTGAAAAAGATTGTTACAGAACAACTCACCCACTAAGAATATAGAGGCAAATATATAAAAGGAGATCTTTAAAAACATCAGACTATTATCAAGGAAGTGAAAACTTGAGGAATCAAGATCCCTTAAAGAAAGAAGTTGAAGAGAGATGAGTCTCAAAGTTTTGCAGTGGCAGAGTTGGAGGGAGGAAGGGGGACTGGTTAAAAACATGCACTCAGGAGACATGAGTCTCTGGCTCTTCAAGCAGCACTTCCTCAAGGCCCCCGGATTCCCTGCAAGACCCCCCACCCACCCTATCTGCCATCAGACTGAGAGTGGAGGATGGGAAGTCATCGTGCTTCACCTGGGAGGGGTGTGGGAGGGGGAGAGAAGGGCAGAGCTGGGAGCACCACAGACCCAGTGTGGGAGTTAGAGGCAGAGATCTGGATGCTGATCTCCCTGTCCCAGCCTCTCAGGAGCATTTCTTTATCCGGAAGCACCCCAAGCACTGCATTGGGCCTTAGGACTTGAGGCTGGTCTCCACAGTTCTGCTCTGTGGTGCAGGATCCTCTGTCCTGGAAATTGGAGTTGGGGATTGGAGTCAGACCACCTGGGAAAGCCCTTTGCTTTGGATCCTGAGACTTTTTGTATCACCCATGACCCAGTTCTGGGAACAGCTAATCTGTGTGTCCACAAGGGAGCTTCATTTCCCTAGTTTTTCAACGCTTGCTTTCCATAATACTGTATATTCTGTTGTGTTGTATTTTGTACCAAAAATAAAACCATTTGCTTGTTTCCAATGAGTACTTGTAATCACTGAAGAGAGCTGGGAATGGGGTGGGGGGTGGGGTGGAGGGATTGGGGCAGCCAGTAGGAATGACTCTCTTCCTAGATCTCAGGGTGGGAGGCTGGTCCTGAACATTCCCGGTCCCTCGTGTCGAGCTCAAACTAAGGTCTGGGTTTTACAGTCAGACCCTCAAAACAGATGGGATCTGACCCCAGAACCCCCATTGGCACCTGCTGGAGGGAATGGGGCCTCTTCCCCCCGCCACATTGTTCTCATGCTCTGGCTTCCTTCCAGCACACCCCAAAACTGCCACCTCGGCTGCCACAGTTTCCACTGTCTCAGCATCACCTTCAGAGAGGGTGCTGTCAACTCCTGTGCTGTCTCTCTGCTTCCTCTCCCCCCTCAGTCTGCTCCTGACACAGAAACCAGTGTGTCCTCACCTACAGTCCCAGTGACTCTGCCTGCACTCATGGGCATTCTTGACCACTTTCTATATTTGGCCTCTAACTTGTCCTGCTGCCACCCTGTGCACTGTCCCCTCCGCCTGGCTCTCCTCCATCAGTCCAGTTTCCCTCAGTGAGTTTTCTTTTGCCCTTTCCTCGGGGATCCCCTATGTGGCTTCATTCCCATGTTTTCATGGTGCCCTCGAACAGCTGCACCTCACATCTGCCTGAAGCTGATTCCATCCTGCAGCTTGTCCTCTCCTGCAGGAAGGCATGCTCGGTAAGATAGGGCAGCTGGCTCCCTGCTGCTCTGCTGCACCTGGGCATCATCTGGGCGAGTGCTCACTCAGTGATACGGGTTTAGTAAGATGTGAAGGCAGTGGTGTTCAGTGTAAAGGCCATTGGATTGCAGATTCACTTGGAGTTGAGGGCCCATGAGCTCTTGGCACAGCGCTCAGGGCAGGCTTGTGAAAACCTCTTTCCACGTCCCGCGTGGTTCAGGGTTTGAGTTCTGAAGGAGGCCCCATGCAAACAAAATAAGAGACTATAAAATATTAATTTGGTGATATTGGGGGGGGGCAGGCGAGAACCTTCATCTAGTGGAAAGGACTGCCACTTGCTCTGGCCTTTTTCTCCCTTTTATTAAGACTTTTGGGACATACCCCTCTAGCCTTTAGGCAGGAAATAACAAAACAGAAAATTAACATGAAAGAAACAGGTAAAGGTTGCTTCAGCCAACAATGTTTCAACTAAACAGTGAATGAATAGCTCTGACCTTTCAGAGCAGTTAAGGTTGACCAACCTTCTGGCCTCCTGTTTACATCCATTTAGTGAGAACAATATTTCGTTTCCCACATCTCCCACGTTTTCTTTCCTCTAAATAATCTTGCATCTGCAGACTAGAAATAAATGTTAAGAAAAAAATAAGACAAGCAACAATGGCTATGCTAAGAGGTAAATGAATAAGTCTATAGTATCTTTCTTTCTGGACCAACAGTCTTTTGAGTCCCAGTTTCAATGTCCAACAGTTTTTTTGAGTGTACATGTTAGCAATGACATTTCAGTTCTGGATGGTGGACAAATGGTGGCAATGCAGGTCCAACCCTCTCTGGTTTGCTCCTGGGCAACCTGCATCAATGCACAGCTGCTGACTGTTAGGATGGCAAGGTGTCGCCAGCATCTTCTATCTCTGGACTGTTTCTCCTCTCGTCTTCATAGCTGGAACACTCACTGTTGTAGGAATTCACATGGTCTTGGAGCTGTTTTTCTGGAAATATATAAACATTCTCAACCAAAAGTTAGTAAAGGAATTTTTTCTATAAATTTGACTTTGGATCCCTTTTATTTTTGCCCAAATTATTTTCCTTTGGCTTATTTTAATACTATGTATGTTTTTCATGGGTGTCTTGCTGTTAAGTAAAAAAAAAAAAAAAAAAAAAAAAAAATTCTAGATGTAATTTGCCTACAGGATACTTTTCCTTACATAATATTACTGTACTACCTCCCCTTTTTTAATTTAATTATGAGGTTTTTGGAAAATTTTTATAATGCAAATATGACTGCTTTATTTTTATTTCATGTTAAGTAATTTTACCATACAATGAACTACCAATAGAAATTCAAGTTAATATTTTAGGAACAACTTTTTTCCAGTACAATTAAATTTTCTTGAATATTCACCTATTTCAATTAACCAATTAAATTAATTTGAAAATTTAACTACTATTCTATTATTAAGTTTAATATTCTAACAACAATCTTAGTTTTATCCTGTAAATATTAGTGGAAAGGATTATTTGCATTCTTGAGTAGGCCCTGAGCATTCCTGGTGTTAAGTTGGATTTAGAATATAGGGCAGCTATCAGCCAAGTCTGTCTCTTGCTGGGTCCCAATCTTAGCTGCACCAAATCTTTGTCTGTCATCTGTGTCCTGAACGGAGCTGGGCCAAGTCTCTGTCTTGTCACCTGGGTCCCAATTGAAGCTGGGCATGGGAAGTGAAGTAGCCATGGGGCAGAAGACCTCCATCAGAAAGGGCGAAGGTTCAAGCCCCTGCAATGTTGGGGGGTGAGGATCTGTGCTCACCTCTGTTGATCCCCAAGTTTTCTCCTGATGGCCCCTCTGCGACTGTGCCTGTCTTAGGTTGTTCCTCCTCTGAGGAATCTTACCAGTCACTGGCTAACCAGCCATCCTCCGGGGCCAAGCAGGTAGATGTGAGGTTCAGTTCCGTCTTCTTGGTAGCCAATGTCCTTGTGGCTTCCACGCCCAGTACCTGCCTTGGGATCCCCTCGTCTGCTGGCAGGGTCCCAGCACTGATCACATATCTTGGGGAACCCAGGTTTCTTCTCCAGGTAGGGCCTAGCTCACACCACTGGGTGAGAGACAGATTCATGGTACCAGCCAACACGGGGCTTCAACCTCAGCATGAACAGAAAGCTCAGGCGACAGCTATGGGAGGGTCCCTCCTGGCAAAAAGAGCAAGAAAGGCCAATATACAATGCTCAAGTGCCTTCTCACTGCCTTAATTCCTTTTTTGTTATTTTTTTTTAAATTGCTACCAAATATTCAGAGAATTAGATTGCAAGTTTGTTTGGGATATTTGTCAAAAAATTATAATGATATTGTGGGATAATATTATGTAAGGATATTCTTTTGTTCTAGGCCATGGCAATTCAATTTCAAACTGGCTGTCAATTTCTTTTTATATAGACAAGGTCTTAGTTACTTTATTAGAATACTTAATCAAATTGCTTACAAAAACATTGTCATTTTAAATTCTAATGTTGGAATTTTAAGAAATATTTAGTTACTTAATTTTGCCCTTCTTAGAGACTACAAGAAACAGGGGAATCAGTATACCTAAGCGTTCTTACCCATGAAGGGTCAGTAAAAAATACTTCCACATGTGCCCCAGGTAATATTACCATAAGCTGGAAACTGTTGGTATTGCAAGAACTACGTTCTTAAGTGTCTGTACCATCCTATTTACCATGCTCCCGGTGGTCTTCAGGTTGTTTGTTGTTCTGCTTGTCCTCCTCCTGATCCTCTTCTTCAGTGGAGTGCTTGGAGTCATTGCTCACTGTGGTTGAGGTAGCTGATTGTCTGCAGCTGCATGGTGGGCTCCAGGCACAAGGTCCTTACCAGTCTGACTAGTTTCTCTCTTGGATCTCTGTTGCAGTTTAATATTTCTAGCAGGAATCCACATGGGTTTGGAAAAATTTTCTGGAATATACAAGCATACCCTCTCCCAAAGGTTAATAATGGGTCAGGTCCCTTCAATAAACCAGATTCGGGATCTTTCCATTTAACTTTTATCCTGAATAATGAGGCTGGGGGGCACTCCTCTGGCCATTTCCTTGTGGTTGATCTAGAGGCTGCCCATTTCTATGAAATTTTGATTTACACTGTCTAGCCCAATGGTTATCTCTCTGACATCTAGGACACCAAGAGATTGGATCTCTCAGAGGCTGAATGTTTATGCCTCTTCCTAGAGTGCTACCTTAGAGGCCAAAACCTTCACAACATTTAAAATATAGTTTTTAATTCTTATTTGATAAAGTTTTCCATGCAATTTCAAGTATATTAGATTGGTTAAATTTAAGATGTCCTTTAAAAAGAGAGAACAAATTTCTTGTATTACTCTGGGCCCATGGAGCTTTACACGAATTATCTCTGTTAAAGCCTTGAAATTTTAACATGGAAAAAACCATCAAATATATATATTCATATATGATTTAAAGATTATAATATTTTTTTACAATTATCTTAAGATATCAATTATATCCTTAAACTTTTTTTATATTAAAGTTTTTCAGTTGGGAATCACAGAATTAATCCTTTTTTATTAGACCAATCAATAATGTATTTTGAATTTCTAATTATTAGAGACATTTTATTTTATCCCAATTTAATTTGCATTTAGCTGAAAACCTTGATTAATAACACAAAATCTCCTTTTGGTTCCTTTACGCCATTTTTCTTAAAAAATAAAGACCAGTTCTGGGTTTTTCTTTTTCTGCAGCTTTTGCGGAGAGATTCCAGCTTAAAACCCTATCTAATATGTCCAAAAAGGTGGACAATTGATCGCATTTCTTTTTAAGCCGAGCTTCTCTCCTCACCAGTACAGAAATTCCAGACACATCTCTAAATTTTTTAAAACTTTTTCATGGCGAGAAAGGAGACTTTAGATTAGTATACTGGGAGAGTGAACTTTCATACTGGATTGCCACAGTGTCTCTCTTCCTTCTACATTCTGCTTACTTCAGGGGAAAGCATCAGTAACAGATCTGGCCGAATTCCTTTTCATGCTTAAAAGATAAAGACAGATCTTAATTTTTTTTTCTTTCTTTTTCACTTTCTGAAGTAATAACTAGCACCTAATTTGGCCAAGATTAGCATTTCCCTGCGAGTTCTCTTATAATTTTTAAATGAAACCTTCAGTAATCTCATTGCAGGAGAGCAGAGAGCCTTGCCCTTTCCTGCCACCTTTGAATGTCTCCACACCAGAGGCGGTTTCAGCAGTGGAGT
>PVJN01041033.1:0-18962 GCA_004026805.1 Lasiurus borealis
AAACAGAAGCTTTTAAGCCAAAACTGTACCGCAAGGAAGACACTTTCATTGGCGTGCCAAGAAACAGCATTTTATTTACATATCAAACGGTTCTATGAAAATTTCTTTCAGAACTGAGGTTATGCTAAAGGGTTGAGGGCTTTCAGGTAAATGGTAAGCTAATGATAATTTTAGATCTACTGCTTTATTACATGCCTCTACCTGCCGAGTTAGACACTTATTGTATAACTAGAGACCCAGTGCACTGATTCACGCACACCTGGGGTCCCTCGGCCTGGCCTGTACCCTCAGGGGATGCCGGAGAGCCGGTTTCAGCCTGATCCAGAGAGGAGGGAGCCCAATCCTGTGTGTTGAGCCTCTGTCCCCTGGTGTGTTCAGTGCATGTCATAGTGACCTGTCAACCAGTCATTTGTCATTCGGTCCCTTAGGCTTTTATATATACGGATGCTATTTTTAAGGATAACATTTCCAACCTCCGCTAATGTTAGTTGTTTATGTGGAATGAAAAGCCCTTTAGAATTGAACCCAATTATCTGTCCTTTGCGCTTTGGAGATAAAATTAAATCTTTACAAAATGTCATTTTTTTTTCCTCTCAAATAAATGTCTGGAAGAGTTTTTACATCCAAGCTAGCAAACTCACTTTGTATTCTGATTTAATGGGGACATGTTCACTCTTCCCGCTAACATTATCCCTGAGATAACAATTCAAAATAATTGCACCTCTTATCGTGAGAAATCTTCCTTGATGAGTCAGTAGATGTGCATTTGGATGAAATTTAGCTATAAAATCAAAGGCAGGCTCGATCTGTTGCTAATCCTTTAGGTTAACAATGGTTGGAAAAGAGGGTGGTAGAAATGTCTGCTACCAGTACTCTCCCGTTATCAGGCTGTCTAGATAAGGTAGAAAATGGCAAGCTAATTCCGAAAATTCTGCGAAGTCTGCTTCACCTAAATCCTGAGAAGTCAAAAGCAACTAAAACTCAACAATAAGCAGATTCTGCCTGAAAATACCCAATACAGGACTAAATCCAAAGGTATATCATGCTTGATGATGAAAAACATTACCAACTGTTTCAACCACCCTATTTGCCCCATTCAGAGCACCACAGGAATGATAGGCAATAGATACATATTGCTAGAGAAATGGAGATCATTTCCTAAAATGATTGTCCAAACCATCTAGGTTGCTTAATAAAATGCATATGACTGACCAAACCTAAACCAATAGATTCAGTACTTTTAGAGATAAGAGCTGAGAAAGCATCTATATTTCAATCACCTTTTTAGGTGGTTTGTATGTACATGGATGATCGAGGCCCACTGAGACAGAAATTTGAAAAAGAAAATATGGATTTTTGCTACATCTGCTTCCTTATCTTAATGGAGGCCCTTTCTACTCAGTCTGATCATTACAGAAATGGGAAAGTTACTGTACATTATTCATGCCCTGACTAGCCACACGTGGCTGAGGGAGTTCATTTGTTTTCGCTCGTTCTTGTTTTCTGACAATTGCATTCAAGGTTTCACATTTTCCTGAGCACTGCTTTTGCTGTATCACACAAATTTCGATGTGGAGTGCTTTTCTTGTTATTAAATTCTAAGTATTGTTCGATGCTTCTGGCTTCTTGAGGCGTAACTCAAAATGCAGTTGCAGAAACGATTCTCAAATAGTGGTTAGAAATAACTGAAATAACGCTATTACTATTGCACTTCAAGTATGTTGGAGTTTAAATAAGGTTTTGGCTGTTGCCTGCAATACCAAAGACTAATCCACCCAATATTATTATGGAACAATAAACTATATTTTTGTTTGTTTGTTAGTTTGTTTTTGTGGGTTTTTTTAAACCACACTGATATTTGTAGAAACAATTCTTATAAAACATAAAAATGTTATATTTTATGATTGCTTATATTGGTAATGGCCACCTTTATTGGACAAAACCATACCACACTGCAGCTTTAAGAACATTCAAATGCAGCCCTAACCAGTTTGGCTCAGTGGATAGAGCATCAGCCTGTGGACTGAAGGGTCCCAGATGCCATTCTGGTCAAGGGCAGGTACCTTGGTGCGGGCACATCCCCAGCGGGGGAGTACAGAAGGCAGCTGACCGATGTTCCCCTCTCATCGATGTTTCTAACTCTCTATCCTTCTCCCTTCCTCTCTGTCAAAATCAATAAAGTATAGTTTTTAAAAAAGAACATTCAAATGCTGATTCTGACCATTTTAATAATATATTTTCCTTAGACACCACACGGAGATAACAAAAAAAAAAGTGTTAAAAATTCCCTTTTCTTCTTTTCCCATGCTCTTAACTTGCTGAGCTGACATAATAGTTCATAAAATTAAGTGGACAATAGCTGCGCTTTGGTGGGTTTAACATTCCTAGGGGTTGTTAAAAACTCGAGGCAGGCTAGCAAGTGTCAAGGAAAGACATTTTCTGAGCAGAGAACCGTTCTCCCAATACCGGACCTATCTTGTTGTCAGTGTGGCTCCCTCAGTGAAGAAAATAGAACTTAGCAGAAGTAGGTGAAACACTGCTAGAGGACTGAGTTATTAATAATCAAATACAGCCGCCCCCTTTTATCCATGGGGGATACATTCCAAGACCCCCCATGGATGTCTGAGACCACGGACAGTACCCAACCCTAAAAATACTGTTTTTGCCAATACACAGCTATCTATTCTAAAGTTTAATATCTCAATTAGGCCCAGTCAGAGTTTAACAAGAATAACTAATAATATTATTCTATGACAAATGTTATGTGAATGTGCTCCATCTCTCATAAGTGTAATTTTTGAAATATCTCTACCCATAAATTTAGTGCTTTTTCCATCTTAACTATGTACTTATCATACACGGTAGTTATAACTTTTGCAGTTTGAAGTACACCAGAGAAGGTAGTACACTTTCTTTTCTCTTCCTTACCATAGACTAATCTACAGAAGACTTGTTCTTTTTTTAATATATTTTATTGATTTTTTTACAGAGAGGAAGAGAGAGGGATAGTTAGAAACATCAATGAGAGAGATACATCCATCAGCCACCTCCTACACGCCCCCCTACTGGGGATGTGCCCAGAACCAAGATACATGCCCTTGACCGGAATCGAACCTGGGACCTTTCAGTCTGTAGACTGACACTCTATCCACTGAGCCAAACCAGTATTGGCAGACTTGTTCTTACCATAGCTATTAGCAAACTCAGCATACCATTTCTTTTCTTTCCTTATTTAGTGGAGAACACTCCACTTTTCACATACAGGAAGCACTTTATGGTTTCTCCTTGGAATATGGACAACTGGTTTCGGCAGCTTCATTATTCTTGCACTGTGGGGCCATGGTTAAGTAAAATAAGGATGTCTTGAACACAAGGGCTGTTATACTGTGACAGTCAATCTCAAAACTGAGACAACTACTCAGCACCAAAACTGGTTTGGCTCAGTGGATAGAGCATCGGTCTGCAGACTGAATGGTCCCAGGTTCAATTCTAGTCAAGGGCATGTATCTTAGTTGCGGACACATCCCCAGTAGGAGGTGTGCAAGAGGCAGCTGATCGATGTCTCTCTCTCATCAATGTTTCTAACTCTCTATCCCTCTCTCTTCCTCTCTGTAAAAAAATCAATAAAATATATATTTTTAAAAATGTCTTAAAAAAAAAGAAATACAGCATTCCTATTTCCCAGTCTCTGCGGAAGGAGAGAAGCCTGATGTCAATGAACATCAATCAGCAAATAGACATGCCTCATCCTACTCACCAGCTTCCTCCCTGACATCTTCTAGTGCTTTCCGTGAGCTCACCTCCGAGCTTAAAAACCCTCCTGCCTTTTGTTTTAGCCAATTCAAGTTCATTCGCTTCCCTCCGTCTACACCAAAGTCTTCCTCTCCATCTTTAATGAGTGTCTGACACAACTCTCATGGACAATATGGACGCAGAAATAACATAGAAACCAAGAGACAATCCCATGAAACCAGAAAGGGTGTGTCAGTATGAAAACTAGCTTCTGGAAGAAAAATAAAATAAAATGACTAAAAAGCTGATTGCTGTTAATTAATTTATAATCCTCGGTACAAAAGACAAAACAGGGAGGACTTAGGCCCAAGAAAACACTTAGAGCCAAAGAGAAATGACCGGAAGTGAGACCAGGCAGACAGGAAATCTTAACCATGCAATGTTCAGGGACCACAACATGTCCGAAAGGTCCATAATCTTAGCCCTGGCTATTAAGTATTAATATCTTCACACATGCTCATACCAAGAGGAATGAAATTAGGAGGTTTCAAGCAGCCTCCTTAAATTTTGAACGCGTGCTATAGACATAAAACATAGAAAAACAACAAAAGCACGAAATAGGAAGTCTCTGTAGTATATTTTCTTGCATCCATGCATAAGTATTTCCCATCTCTCTGGTTTGATAGCGAGTGTTAGTTTCTACAGACAGATCTCGCATTGTTCTGTGCTAGCGCACAGAGAAAAAATTGATGTGTATGTACTGACATTGCATCCTACAACCTGGCTAGCCTCACTCACTATTTGTAAGAATCTTTCACAGATTCCTTGAGATTCTCTCCATGAGAAATCATGGCAATGGAGGAGAGACAGTTTTAATTTGTACTTTCCAATCTCTGTGGCTTTTATGGTATTGAATTGTCCAGCATTTCTTGTACGATACCGCTGCGACATTTGTTACTCGAAAAAGAGGGCCCACGCTTGTATCAATTCTGTGAGACAAGAGAGAGAGAACAACAACAAATGGGGATTCTGTCCACATCCTTCAGGGCCCAGGGGCCTTCCTGCCAGTTCTTCTGGCTGGGAACACGGGATTTATCTGGGAGTTTGAGCCACTGCCACCTAGAAGGCTGGGGTCTAGCTGCAGGGCTGGGGTAGGAGAGATGGCAGAGAGATAAAATGATAGAGGCACACGTGGGGATTTCCTTCATGTTCTCCATCTTCCAGGAATCCACCATCCTGGTCTTCAGACAAGAAATAAAAACACTGTCTCAGAATTATTGATGTCCATGCTGTTTACTAGCCTTGTGCCTGCTGTTCAGTCTCTGGAAAAGGGTGAAGAGGGAGGCATACAATATATATATGGGAAACTTTCTCTGTAGTTGTCTCTTCTTCAAAGTTTGACTCTCCTCCCGATAGATCTGATCCTGATTCTCAAGTAGTTGTGTTTTGTCTAGAAATTTTAGTTTTAATCAGTGGGAGGAAGAGGCTGTGATGAACTTACTCCAATTTGCCTAGCACTAAAGGGCTAGAGATTTTAGTTTTGTTTTTTTTATAATCATTAAAATATTTAAAACCTGTCATTAAAACATATGCAAATGCTCTGCAAATTCTTTAATGAGGTAAAGAGAAAACATGAATCAATACCTCGTATGAAGCGAATATATCTTTGAAGACAAGATTTGAAAAAGAATACAATTTCAAAGAAAGATTCCAGGCCAAACTAAATCATGAATTTAGCTGTTGATATTTATATGCAAACTCAAATAATGGATTAATGCAGTCTCTAAAATAAATATGAGTATCATTAGTAACTAAAAATATCTTTAAATTAATGGTGAATAATAAGTACACACAAAATTTAAAAACTGTATGTTTTAATAAATGTATTTATAACTATGCATGCAAGACACATATGTAAATATGTAAAATATGTGCATACAAACAATACAAAACTTCACCAAAAGACTGGGGACCACTTTGTGAAGAATATGATTGTCAAGCCACTATGCTGTACACCTGAAACCAATTCAAAATAATAATGAAATAACAATTTTTAAAAAAGAAAACAGACTCAGAATATTAACACTCTCCTTGTGTGGAACAATTGTAGTGATTTTGTCTCTTCTCCCTTTTTTGCCAATTCTTTTTCTAATTTGTGTAATTTTGTTAACCAGTGTCAACCAATGAATTCAACAAAAAAGGAAAAAAGAAAGAAAGAAAGAAAGAAAGAAAGAAAGAAAGAAAGAAAGAAAGAAAAGGGACAAAAAAATGTACTTGTATTGACTGCATACAGGAAATATAAATACACTTAACATGTTGATAAAGGAAATGTGTTTTGAAACGTTTTAAGACCCATCCCTTTTCTCAAATAGAAAACAGGTGCAGAATGTCCCCTATGCAATTGAGCACAGTTTATTCTAAAATCTTCATTCCCAGACACTATCTCTTTTTCCTTTTTTTAATATGTTTTTACTAACTTTTAGAGAATAAGGAAGGTAGAGGGAAGGAGAGAGAGAGAGGCATCAATCAGCTGCCTCCTGCGCGCCCTCTACTGGGGATCTAGCCTGCAACCAGGGACCTCTTGGCGCATGGGCTGATGGTCAACCACTGAGTACACCGGTAGAGCCCAATACACTGGAATCTTGAATGATAAATGAAACATTTTATTTTAGAATAATGATGTGCCCTTTTAATATGTTCTTTCATTGAGGTTTCATTTAATTTCACGGGGGCTTTTAGCAGCTTATGTGAGAAGCAGGCAGAGGGTCACCTAGCATCCATAGGGCACCTATTCAGAAGGATCTGGGTTCAAGTAGCAGCTGTTCTACTTCCTCTCTGTGCTTCACATTCTTGTCAGTGACTCCTATGAATTCTGAGCCAAATAGTTTCTCTCGCTCCACTTCAGGGCCACATTTAGCACTGGGGAAAGAAGAGGCAAACCTCGAGGTTCCTGAGAAGAGCCAGTGTGAATATGAGACGGGTGTGAGATCAAGATTTTCTAGTCACTGCACACCTCTTAACGCTTCTGAATCTTGTACAGTGTGCATATTTACATTTATTTAAAATTAAATGTAAATTAAAAAAAAAAACTGATGGGGAGGGAGAAAGAGAGAGAGTGGCAACTAATGACTAATTGTGTGGCCATAGGAACATGGGAGGGAAACTCAAGAAGAGTAAGCAGCCCAGCTGGAGTGCCTCAGTGGCTGAGTGTGGAGTCATGTACCTAAAGGTCACCGGTTCGGTTCCAGGTCAGGGCACATGCCTGGGTTTGGGGCTTGATCTCCAGTCGGGGATGTGCAGGATGCAGCAGAATGATGTCTCTTTCATGGATGTTTGTGTCTCTCTATTCCTCTCCCTTCCTCTCTCTCTCTCAAATCGATAAAAACACATTGAAAAAGAAAAGAAGAGAAAGCAAATAACAGAATATTTAAAAAGCTGTGAGTGGTAGAAAGTGGAAATATTCTCCGGAATACTGAAATAACATGGGCACCAGCTTGGAAATCAGAGTGATTACTTTGTTATACATGTGTACACACATATATTATTATGCAAATAAAGATAAGATTTTCTATTTCACGGCATTCTTGTGAGTATTATATCTTGATTTAGGCTTGGGATATGATAGACTTCATATACTGGTGGCAGAGCTTTGCTTTTAATAAAAAGTAGGTCAATAATTTTGTTTCAAAGAAAATTTTATAAAAGTAGAAACCTTCAATGAAATAAATTATTCGGTTTTTGTCACCTATGGTATATAACACACATGCCGCATTTAGTAATAGACATATGGCAGTATTTCTTTACTAGTAAAATCGTTAGCCTGAGTATATTTATTGGAAATAATAAAAACTTTTCAAGATGCTTCCATAAACTTACATAGTTCAACCTTTGATAGTTTAAGTATTACAGATGGAGGTCGTTATCTTAACTAAAACCGTTCTTATGACAGTGGGTTTAAGATAATCACTATAAAAATGCAGCAAAATCTGGTAACTGAAGAATTAACATACCATACGCTCCCATGTCCTCTGGAGGCCAATTAGTTCTGACCTTCCAAACGCTAGATCTATATTTGAATAATACTGGCTGTTTTAGAATATCCAACAGGATTTCCCCCATCACTAAGTATGTGTTAGTTCCACCCACCCTTGGAACAGAAAACCTGGAGAACTTGCCTGCAAGTCTGAACTCTGGCTTTTAGCGAACAACCCACGTCAACATGTAGCGACCATCGATACAGAATGAACACACATCAGCCAGGAAGGACAAGTTATTTGCTTTCCCTTTAAAATAAATATACTGTTGCCATTTGGGTTCTGCATCTCGGGGGCTCTGCCTCGGCTGCTGACTCCTGGGAATCATATAAAGCGTCAAGCCTCAAAATGATGGCTCTCCTTCTGTCTTTGCCCATCACGGCCGGCGAAGCCCACATCTGTTCCCCGGTTTGGCTTGATTAATGAAGATGTGTAAAATGGGAACCATCTTCTCCCCCTGAATTGGTAAAGGAAATCGGGGGGCTCGGGAATACGGAATAAATTTGGGACGAAGCAAAATGTTTCTCAGTGCCCAGAGAGACCATCCTCGAATAGCCTCTAATTTGGGTGGTACATCATCTTTTTTATTTTAAATATATTTTATTGATTTCTTACAGAGAGGAAAGGAGGCAGATAGAGAGTTAGAAACATTGATGAGAGAGAAACATCAATCAGCTGCCTCCTGCACACCCCCAACAGGGAATGTGCCCGCAACCAAGGTACGTGCCCTTGACCGGAATCGAACCTGGGACCCTTGTCTGCAGGCCAACGCTCTATCCATGGAGCCAAACTGGTCTAGGCAATTATCATCTTGCTAGAGTTGAAAGGATCCTTTTCTCCTTCATTTCGGGGTGGAAAGAGATACTGATTGGCTAGAATAACAAGGATATAAATGGCTTCTAGACCTGCGTCTGCCAACACCCGCAGTCAGGCAATTCTACCGCCATCCCTTCTGGCTTTCAGTCGCGATTGCTTGTCACACCAAAGGCACTGACCTTTTTTCCCTTCTCCAGCTTCTACCTGAAGGACCCAGAGATTCCACAAATAGTTTCCGTATACAGTGGTACCTCGAGATACGAGTTTAATTCCTTCCGTAACCTTGAGGCGTGGGAAACTATGAGACGCTCGAGTCGCGGTAAACGGGTGGGTCGTGTGCAGCTGGCCGATCCGCATGATTACTCGTATCTCAACTGTTGCTCATTATTTCAAAGCAAAAATCGCTAGCTCGACGGCTCGTATCTCAAAAATCTCGTATGTTAGGGCACTCATATCTCAAGGTACCACTGTAGTTTAAGGAAAGAAACCATGAAGACACATATGGGGAATATATGTAGTTCACAGGAATTCAAATGGTACTGGTTGAGTACCTTCTGTGTCAGAATTAGAAAAAAGGCTCGTGAAATATTATTTTGATTAGCTACCTAATATTAGATTTCATGGATGTCTTAGGATGTATTTAAACAAGGCCGTGCATTTAGACAGTTGGGCTAATTCCAAGATTTTATCCCCGTGTAAAACACAGCAGAGAACATCCTAAAACGGAAATGCTTCGATGTTCATTCCCCAAGGACCCATTCCTAGCAGGGAAATTTGTGTCGAGCACCGTGCAAATTTTCGAAGGCGATGGCGTTGCCGTGTGCAGCTGGTAAGAAGGCAATTGGATTCAATTTCCATTGAGGAACATTGACAACATGTATACAATTTCTCCCGCCTCTTACAATAATGTATCTTTCTGGATGTATGTCACCCTTTGCAATTTACAGGAAGTGTGGCCAACTAGGTCACCTCAATTTGCGGGGAAAAAGTGTTGTTTTTGTAGTTTATGCCAGAGCAGGGAAAAATCTATGAATACGTGGTTAATGAAATAGACTCTTCATCTTCCTTGACTATTGGGTGCAAGTTTTATTTATAATTATAGCCATCATTCTCATCGTCTAAAAGGAGAAGAGGCTTGTCAACATCAGAATGAGATTCGGGGTTCTGTGTATGTTAAGAGCATACCCGACACACCTGCTGTCCAAAGAGTGACAGGCAGAGAGTGTGGGTAGAACACAGCCTCCGGTCTCACCATGAGTGAGGATGGCTAATCGCTCCTCCAAGATGAGTAATACAGTGGTACCTTGAGATACGAGTGCCCTAACATAGGAGATTTTGGAGATACGAGCCGTCGAGAGAGCGATTTTTGCTTTGAAATACGAGCAACAGTTGAGATAGAAGTAATCGTGAGGATTGGCCGGCTGCACACGACCCACCAGTTTACCACGACTCGAGCGTCTCATAGTTTCCCACGCCTCAAGGATACGGAACGAATTAAACTCCTATCTCGAGGTACCACTGTATATACCAAGTTCAGCATTTGAAAATTAACCAATGTAATTCACATCATCGTAAAAAAGATAAGAGAGAAATAATTTACTTCAAAAAATCATCAGCTACTAAGAACAAGGCAATTCTGTCCCTGGTTGCCATTCATTTTTAACATCACACTGAAAGTTTTAGCTAATGCAATAAGAGGTGATAGAAGATATACAGACTGAGAAGGAAGAATGAAAACTCTCTTTGCAGATGACATGATTACCTATGTAGATAAACAGAAAAGATCAATAAAAAACACTTGTGGAACTGATAAGTGAGTATAGCAAGATTCAAGATTATGTAAAAAAAAATCAATGATTTTTCTATATACACGCAATGAGCAGGTACATTTGAAATTAAAAGAAAACAAAGATACTCAGCAGCCAAAAAATAAAATACTTAGATTTAAATGTAAGAAAAGATCTACAAAAATCTAAATGAGAAAACTATGAAACTCTGATAAAAGACATCAAAGAAGAATGAAATAAATGGAAAAAAATAGTTCATGGTCATGAACAGAAAGACTCAATATTGTCAGGACATCAGTTCTTCCAGCTTGATCTTTAGTCAATAAAATTACAATCAAAAGCCTGGCAATTTATTGTGGATGTTGACAAACTGATTCTAAGTTTATATGGAGAGAAAAACGATCCAGAATAGTCAACACATATTAGAGAAGAACCAAATCAAAGGATTGACGTTTCTGACGTTAAGACTTTTTATAAAGTTACAGTGAGACAGTGTGATATTTGTAAAAGAACAGACAAATAGATCGATGGAACAATATAGAAAGCCTTTGACAAAGGACCATAGGCACTACCTGGATGAAAAGATAGTCTTTTCAACAAATAGCATGGGAAGAAATTGATACCCATACACAAGTTAATGAATGCATCTAGACACGGACTTTACGCTTCCCATAAAAATTAATAACAATGGAACACTGACCTAAATGCAAAATTATAAAGTCCCTAGAAGGTAACATGGAAAAAATCTAGGTGATCTCGGGTATGGCAATGACTTTTTAGATACAACACTGAAGGGATAATCCATTAAGTAGATAATGAATAAGCTGAACTCCATAACATTAAAATCCTCTGCTCTAAAAAAGACACTGTCAAGATAATGGGAAGACAAACCACCAAATGGGAGAAAATATGTCTTCAGTGAAAGACATAACGAATTAGGGAGTTACCCCAAAATATACAAAGAGCTCTTAAAACTCACCAATAAGAAAGAAAAAAAGAAAAAGCCGAGACCGGTTTGGCTCAGTGGATGGAGCGTCGGCCTGCGGACTGAAGGGTCCCAGGTTCGATTCCGGTCGGGGCATGTACCTTGCTTGCGGGCAGGGCACATCTCCAGTGTGGGGTGTGCAGGAGGCGGCTCATTGATGTCCCTCTCTCATTGATGTTTCTGACTTTCTATCCCTCTCCCTCCCTCTCTGTGAAAAATCAATAAAATATATTAAAAAAAGAAAGAAAGGAAGAAAAAAAGAACCTAATCTAAAAATAGGCAAAATACCGGAGAAGCCACTTCACCAAAGGAGGCATACAGATGGCAAGTAAGCATTTGAAAACAATGTTCCATATCATATGTCATTCGGGAATGCAAATTAAAACCATGGGGTACCCCTACACATAGATTAGAAAGGACAAACTCCAAAACACTGGTCACACCTGGGGGTGACAGGGAAATAAGAACCCTCATTAACTGGTGGTGTAAATGCTAAGTGGTATCTCCTCTTTGGCAAACAACTCATGACTTGTGAGAGTAAACATACTTATCTCATGCCATCTCAGTCCTGCTCCTCGGTCGTTATCCAGATGAGTTGGAAACTTATGTCCACACAAACCTGCTGTATGTGGACATTTATAGCGGCTTTATTCTTAATTGCTGAAACATGAAATCAATCAAGATGTCCTTCCATAGGTGAGTGGGTAAGTAAACGGTGAGGTTTCCAAACAGCGGAATGTCATCCAGGGCTAAGAGGAAACGAGCTCTCAAGCCATAAAAGATATAGAAGAATCATAAATGTGTTTAACCCAGTAAACAACCAGCCTGAACGGGCTACGAACTGTGTGATTCCAACTGCATGGCATTCCAGAAAAGGCAAAATGATGGAGTCAGGAAGAGTTTGGGGGTTGCTGTTTTTAAGGGGTCCCCTAGACATTACAGGTGGAGCAAGAGGATTTTTAAGGCAGCGAAAACAACTCTATATAATACTACATAGTTCCATACATGTCATTACACATTTGTCAAAACCATAGAATGTACCAGCCGACCAAAAGCAAACCCCAAGGTAAAGCATGCACTCTGGACGACAATGATGTGTCAGTGCAGGCTTATCAATGTAACTAGTTTATGACTCTGGGATGTTGATAGCAGGGGAGGTCGTGCCAGTCTGGGGTCAGAGTTTGTATGGGGACCCTGTGCTTTCAGCTGAATTTTGCTTTTTAACTTAAATCTTCTTCTGAAAACAAGAAGACAAAAATAAATAGAACAAAAAGAAGTCGTTTTCTAAGTCTGCCTATCTATCTATCTATCTATCTATCTATCTATCTATCTATCTATCTTTCTAAAACCCTAATATGCTAATAGACTGAACAGCAGAACAACTGAACAACTGGTTGCTATTATGTGCACTGACCACCAGGAGGCACACGCGGGACCTGGCAGGCTTTGGTAGCAGGTGGTAGAACACAGAACATGGTGGGCATTGGCCGCGGCAGGATAGTGGAGCAGGTGAGCTGAGGCACCAGACCAAGGTGGGGCCCTGGTCGCTGTAACTGGGGCGTGCCTCTGATAGTTACTGCAAATTCTTTGCTTCCACATGCCATGGCCCCATGGTCCCACCTGGCACTCACACCCACTGTCAGCAATAGTGCCACTTGCACCTGCTGCCAGCACCACAGCCATTGCCTATTGCCCCTGAGGGCTTCTCCACCTCCCCCTGCTCCTGGGGGGCGATCAGGGCAGCAGCCACTGCTCGAGCCTGCTGACTACACCAGCCTCACTCACACCCACTGCTGGCACCCACCCCAATCACTCTGGGCTAGTAGTGGGTGTGAATGGGGTCAGTGCTGTCAGCATGTGGGGGCAGTGGCAGGAGCAGGGCTGCCGGCAGACAGGGGACTGGGGGCCATAGGAGGAGGGGCTGGGCCAGGGCATGAAGGATGGGCCAAGACCTGCCCCTGTGCCCACTGCTTCCTCTCAGCCCACAGTTCCTTTCAAGGTGCATGAATTCGTGCATTGGGTCCCTAGTGTATTATAAAAACTCACCATAATTAGGACTAGAAAGAACTGTCACTAATCTAATTCTTTAAAAGCTCAGCTAATATTTATTTTTTTAAAAAAAGTTGATAAAATTGTACATTATGTCTTTTTTTATTACTGCAAATCATTTCCTATGGGTTATATTGGTTCCCCATTTGAACTGACAATAACATACTCTATAAAGTTTCCTAATATTAACATTTTCCACATTTGTTTTATTGTTGAATAAAAGTGTCATAAATGTACTCTTGAAACCTGTCAAGTGATGGCTAGAAAATATGCTAATTTTTCACATTAACATATTAGTATCCACTGGACTCCACTGGAATAATTTAGACTGCATTTGTACCCGGTGTTTTTCTCATCATTTTATTTGCTAGAGAGAAACGCACTAATTTTGCTCACCACTTTACCATCTACTTGTACTTTTTTTTAAACTCCCGAATCCAGCTCATTCTAGGGTCTGAAATGAGGTTAATAAAACAATACAAATAAACCAGAGACATCTTGATCCCCAAGACATAGATCAAAGTAATCGAAGTCACTGCTTCCTAATACAAAATCGCATCAGCCTCTGTAACAAAACAATAGAAATTTTTCTTCAAGGAACCCGCAAATAGGTCAAATAGAAAGAACGGTGAAAATGCCCTGTGAGTTCTTTTGCAATTCAAAAAGTGTCCTATAAAGACGAAGCTTGGTTGTGACAGAGAGCTGGCTTGTTCAATGACCGGAAACACCCCCAAACCCCCGGGTGTGATCTTAAAGCGCGAGGAACCCACCTACCTGGGGTATGTCACTCCCTGGTCAACAGGTGGCCTTTCACGGCAGTTCAGGCTCCCGCCATTCAGGTAAGGGGCCGAGAAAGACAAGCCTGATTACCTCGGGTCCATTTGGGCTCTGATTTTAAGTGACCACTTTTCATTGTGAGTTTATGAAATCTTTAAGAGAAGCTGTGGAGGAATGTAATAAATTCAAGAAATAAAGCTGTCTCCGGCACCCCATAGATCCCGGTGGATATAATTTCACAGGACTGAGTTACTGCTCTGGACAGCTGAGATATCCTTAACGCTCCTATCTGCAGCCCCAAATGCTGTGATTTACGGCTCTAGAGGGAATAAAGTCTCCTGGTTAATACAAGGGAGAAACAAAAGCTACAAGCAAAATCTGTGATTTAGATAATGCGGTGCTGTTTGGCTTCCTGAATCTCTCAGAAACACACAGAGAGGGGCAGAAGTAGGTTTACAGTAGTGAGTACAGGGAACAGAGTTTAGTCTTGCATGATTATTAACTAGAGGCTCCGTGCATGAAATTTGTGCATGGGGGCAGGGAGTGTCCCTCAGCCCAGCCTGCACCCTCCCCAATCTGCGACCTCTTGAGGGATATCTGATTGTCTGTTTAGGCCCGATCTGGATCTGGCCTAAATGGACAGTCTGACATTCCTCTCATAATCCAGGACTGCTGGCTCCCAACTGCTTGCCTGCCTGCCTTCCTGATTGCCCCTAACCGCTTCTTCCTGCCAGCCTGATCACCCTTCACCACTCCCAGCCAGCCTGATTGATGGCTAACTACTCCCCTGCCAGCCTGATTGCCCCTAACTGCCCTCCCCTGCTGGCCTAGTCACTCCTAATTCCCCTTTCTTGAAGGCCTGGTCACTCCCAACTGCTCTCCCCTCCTGGCCTGATTTCCCACAACTGCCCTCCCTTGCAGGCCTAGTCCCTCCCAACTGCCCTCTCCTGCTGGCCATCTTGTGGTGGCTATCTTGGGTCCACATGGGGGCAGCCATTTTTGACCAGATGAGGGCTGCCATCTTTTGTGTTGGAGTGATGGTCAATTTGCATATTACTCTTTTATTAGATAGGATAGAGGCCTGGTGCATGGTTGAGGGCTGGCTGGTTTGCCCTGAAGGGTGTCCCGAATCAGGGTGGGGGTTCCCTTGAGGTGTGGG
This sequence comes from Lasiurus borealis, assembly GCA_004026805.1. NCBI lineage: Eukaryota > Metazoa > Chordata > Mammalia > Chiroptera > Vespertilionidae > Lasiurus > Lasiurus borealis. The sequence continues at coordinate 15,340 of PVJN01041033.1, forward strand.
GCCAGCCATGCCCCCTGGCAGCTCAAACAGAGGCCCTGGTATCTGGGATTTATTTATTTTTTATAATTGAAACTTGTAGCCTTGAGCATAGACCAGGGCTAGCAAAAAGCTTGGCTTCATCCATCACCAGGGGCAACCAAAGCCTCTTGCTCTTTCTAGCTCTGTGGCTGCTGCCATATTTGTTGGGTTAATTTGCATACTTGATCCTGATTGGCTGTTGGCTGTGGCTTGTGGGAACACAGAGGTAGGGTCAATTTGCATGTTTCTCTTTTATTAGATAGGATTATTGTTATTTATTAACTTTTGCCTCACCCTGTATATGCAGGATCTATATAAAAATGATTAAACTATCTGAAGTCTGTAATAACTGAGGAACTAAAGGCTAATGCCTTTTTTCCTCATGAATGAAACAAACCTAGTATGACACTTATGCCAAGTTTATTTAAATGAATAAATGTAATGTCATCTCAATCAAAATGTCATCAAGGTTTCTAGGGAACTTGATATTGTGATTTCATAATTAATATGAAAATACTGATTTACAAAGTTGTGAAAAAAATTTAAAGAATTACATAAAGATGGTCATATCCTAACATATTAAAATGGGGGAGCTATAATAACAAAAATGCTGTGGCATGGCAAATTTATTTATGCTATATTTTATATTAAATGCATATTTGATTTGTTATATATAGTTACCTATCTTTAATACTAGAGGCCCATTGCATGATATTTGTGCAAGAATAGGCCTTCCTTCTCCTGGCTTCATTCTCAGCCGCCTGGGAGCCAGCATGTCCCTGCTTCTCGCGCACCTGGGAGCCAGCAAATCCTCGCTTCTGTCCAGAGCACCGCCCCAGTAGCTCCCTCTGCTGCCCCCTTCCCCTCATAGCTGGCGCCATGCCTCTCCCAGCCAATCCAAGCCTGCATATGCAAATAAACCTCCATCTTTGTTGGGTTAATTTGCATGCTCACTCTGACTGGCTGTGGGTGTCACGGAGTGATGGCTAATTTGCATGCTTCTCTTTTATTAGGTAAGCTAATATATTATGTATATATTACATTTAAATTTACATTCATTTAGAGTAGCATAAAAATTAGATTAATTTATGCTGATCTGAAATGATATTCAGAAAATATTTCAAAAAATAAAAAAATGTAAAACAATATTTTCCTGATTATATAATTTATAACAAAATAAATAAGACCTATTTCTGAATACATACATATTTACTTAATACACCAAGAAGAGAGTGATTAATTTGTGGAGGAGTGGTGCTGGGAGCTGCGGGTAGAAGAGTAAAGAGGAAATATTATTTCCATTTTTTAAAATAAAATGAACATGTTTATGTATTACTTGTGAAAACAAAATTATCTGGGTAGCTATTGTCTTCTTTCATTTCAGCTCCTCTCCCTTTCTTATTAACCCTTGACATTTTTCTCTTCAAGTCTGCAAGGAAACAAGGATCTGAGACCTACAATCCTATGTAAATGGATTCTGTCAACGGACCGAATGAGTTTGGAAATAGGTTCTTTCCCAGGGCGTGCAGGTAAGTGTCCCACCTGGGACACCTTGGTTTCTGCTTTATGAGACCCCGAGCAGAGAATTCAGCTGATCCCACCCAAACACCTGACCTACGCAAAAGTCAGAAAATATGGGCATTGTTTGAAGCCACCAAATGTGGCAGTTTATTAGATGGCAATAGAAAACAAATATGCCATCAGAAAAAAATCATCTCACCCCAAATATCCAAATATCCATTCCTGGTCTCTACCCTTTTCTTTCCGTTAATGGCAGGGATCACATTATCACTGCCTTGTTCTATGCTTTGGATTCTACCACCTGTTTCTTTCTCAGAAATCCTGATTGCTGGTCTAACTCCAACCCATTCCTAACTCTTAGCTGTCTCATCTGCATATAAGCATACTCAAAACCATTTTAACTCTTCTCCACTCGCTACACATCCTGCCTTCCACTAGTATTCTGTTTCATCTTTCACTTACAGCTCATTCTTCATTGCAGATCTCTGCTTCCGATTCAGACCCATATGTCAAATTCTCTCCCGGATAGCCGCTTTCTCTGGATGTCCTACAGGCAGTTCTAACTCAATAGATCTGAAAACACAACTCATCTCCTCCTGCTGTCTTTTAATCTCAGGGAGTGGCACCACCATCCATCCAATGGATCAAGCAAAAAAAAACAAAACACAAAAAAACAAACACACACACACACACAAAGAAAAACAACCAGTAAACCATATATCACAACTCGCTCTGTCTTTATCCATCCCCTGAACCTAATAATTCATCATCCTCTGTTGATGGTGCACTCTGGAAAGTTTCCTTCCTGGCTATCCTCATTGCGCTCCACCTTCTCTGCCACTCGTGATGCCCACCAGCATCCTTTGTCACCTGGATACACCAACCTACACACCCAACTCCTTTACCTTCCGAAGTTCGTCCTCCTACAATTCTTTCACCATATTGCATCTAGAGTAATATTTTGAAATCCAGGATTTGATCATGTGACAGTGGAGCGCTTACTGCACATCCAGAAATGTTCTGGATGCTTGATGTTCTCATTTATTCGACTCTCACCACAGCCTGCTTGACAGAAGAGGAAACTGAAGACTGACAGCGATGGAAATTTCTTTGGAGAGCCAAATTTTTTAAACTTAAACTTCTTCTAACGCCACTTCTTCAGAATAGACTCGCCCAGGCCGTGGTGTTTTGTGGAAGAGCCACACTCAAGCGGCCCAAGAGCCGCATGTGGCTCGCGAACCACAGTTTGCCAACCACTGGGGGGTACCACTTAGTTTTTCAATATTTTCATTTCACAGTTTTTGTTTTTTAAAGCGGGTAAAAAGGTTTAAAAAAACCCACCCAAACTAGTTTGTAGACAAGTAGTGAATAGAGCTGAAGTTAGCACTTACTATTTTATTTGAATATTATCACAACAACTTTGGTGAGATTCCAAAGAGAGAAAAGAAATAACAAAGAGCTTGGAAAGTGTTCCATTACTAAACTACAGCATAGCTGAGGAGAATATATATATAAAAAATACAATAAAAAAGGTTCTGGGATTCCAAGATACACTCATTGAACAATTCCACAAATATTTATGGAGTACTTTGTTCTGAAGAAAATATGATGAGACTAGAAAAAAGAATCATGCATTAGACTTGCTTCTTCTACTGGTAACGCTTAATTTTTAGTATGGAAAGAGGTCTTTGAACAAATATTTTAATAGTTGATGATTTAATTATATTTCACTAAGTTCCACAAAAGGTAAAGAACACACGATAAAAGAGAGGCGTGACATGACTTGGTCTGAGAAAGTCTCCCGGAGAAAATGACATTTGAAATAAACTGTAAGGGCCTGGTAGGATAATATTGACCATAGCTGCGGAATAATAATTCATCTAATTTAACTCTGCATTGACTGAACAGCCAATGTGACTGCTGGTCAGAGTCAGTTAAAGACATAACATGTCAGTCAGTCCTGACAATGAGATCACCATCTTTTAAATATATATATATATATATATATATATGTATATATATATATATATATATATTTACACACACACACACACACACACACACACACACACACACACACACAC